>CM040189.1:40307182-40489682 GCA_022606455.1 Callitettix versicolor | reverse complement strand
TAATAAAAGAAAAAAAAAACGTTTTTTTAAAAAAAGAAAAAAATAAACCATTGCACAAAGTCTATTCCTTCCTGTTCCATGTGTAGGAAAAGAGGACGGTAGTCATGACGTAGTCGACGGTGTAACGTTTCCGCATTTATCCGATTGAAAGTAGGTAAAGTAAGGCGCCCCAAAAATTCTAACATAAAATCAGCCGACAGTACTTGATGTAGAAAAATTTCTTCCAAGTCGAGAAAATATTGAAACTCTCTTATAAAAGCTTCCGATAATGTCTGAAATACGGATATACGCTGCCAGAATACGCGATCTCGAAACTCGCGAATAAAAGATTCCGATAAAGTCTGTCGCTTAGAAATTTCAAACCAGTCTACTCTATCAGCAAAATCTCTTATAAAACATTCAGATAGACGCTGAAAAATACTGACATTCGTCCAATGTAAGAACGAATGAAACTCTCGTAAAGTATTTTCAGAAAATAGTTGGTGCTTGCACATTTCAGACCAATCTATTTCGTGTTTAAAATCACGTATGAAATTGTTCGACAAATTTTGAAATTTAGCTACACCAGTCCAATTGACAAAAGTGCTGTATTGTCTAAGAAAACACTCGCTTAGCGCTCGATTCGAACATAGTTCATACCAATTTACGTATTCCTTATATCGGATAATTTTTTCAATGGGGAAGTACCTACATCGCGATATATTGGCCCAGTGTAATAAAGAAAACAAATCAAAAAAACGTTCGGATATGTAGTGCCCGTACGTACGTAAAATGGCACACGCGAAATCGTCATCGCCTCTTGTTATAGCTACTAAAAAAATATTGTCTATCTGATTTACAGCGATAGCAAATTCCATCTGATCCTTTTTGTCCAAATATGATAATATTTTTCGGAAAATAGGCGGATATTGGAAAACGTGCGTCATTGTAAGAAAACAATCAGCAACAGAATCTGTACAACAAATAAACAAAATAAAAATTACTAAAAAGTGTGCCTCAGACCTGCTTTTTTTTTAATTTTTGTTATCCGAAGTATATACACATATCTATAAGTTCTAATATCGCCTCAAATCGGAAAAAAATATTTTGAAAAAAAACATATCACTAACCTAATATTTACCACAATTCAAAAAAATTACCGGATACGTAAAGTTACAGTTTGCCCAACATGAGCGATCACAGTCATCATTTTACCGATTAATTGATCTAGCTCTGATAAGGAAAACTTATCAGCGTATCGTTTAGGAAGAAACGCGCTATTCAAGTCGCCGTTTTCGTTTTTAAATTCAATCAAAAGAGACGTTCCAAATTTTGTCGGTACCCGTTTCACACCTAGTATAGGAAACGGAGTACCAATATTTAACGAACTAATAGGCACCGTGACTATCGGATTAACGTTATTAAAACGTTCGATCAGATTAGAACAGGAAGAACTACTCTTTGAGGATGACGATGTCATACTTACAGATTTTTAAAAAAAAATAACGTAAACTAAACACAAGCGCGCACACACGACACAGCTAGGCGAACTGAAAAACGTACAATGACAGGGGTAGATTTTAATTCGAGTATATATAGGGAAACCAGAACACGCAGCGCTTATACACAATGTATCCAGCCTTAACGCCAAAGTGAATGACCTTGCCCGTAATACGAAGCCTGAATGTGCGGTTAACATATGGTGATTCGTGATATTGCTTCAACGCTGGAGTGATGCAAATGCAGCTGCCTAGTAGGTTTTACATTTGACACGTGCAGTTTATAAAGTGAAGGTCAACCAACGCTACCGTGGCATGATGAAATAAACAATTGTGTTATAAATACGGGCGTAACAAGGGCGTCAAACCCATTTGCCTTTTGCGCTAGACACTGGAATGATCGCAGCTCGTAAGTTGTATTCTATTCTGTCTGTTGTTATCTCTCTCTCTCATTGCTTGTGTGTTTGTATTAATTAACGGAAATAATTATAAGTTTTGTAAAAGAATAATTTTTTATATAATAGCTAATAACATTACTTACTAAAGAATAACTTTTTAATAATAATAAACACTATCTCTGTACTTTAAAAATAATTGTCTAAATAATAAACACTATTTCTGTCATAAAATAATAAAGTTTTATGTACTAGGTAAACAAGATCTTTTTCGAAAGAATAACGTTTACTAAATAATAATTTTCTTTTTATATAATAGGTAAACACTACCGTTTTTTTTTTTCGAAATAAAATTAAAGTCTATTAAATAATATTTTTTTTTTTTTTTTTGTATAATAAACAGTACCGATTTTTTTTTCTAATAATGGCCGCTTTTATAGTGTCCAAAGTGTCGACGTATGTGAAAAAGTTTCGTTTGCACGGGACCAAAGTGACGTTTAAATTCAATCGGCCGCCTTCAGACGCTGACGAGATTCAATGGGTCAAACAAGGTCTGACGGAACTCGTGGACGATATGACAAAAGACGCTACCGAGGAAGATCGTTTGGGTTTCACTCTGACCAGTTTGAATTTTAAAAATCGCGAACCCGGTTACGTAGCTTTTAGACCGGCAACGGAAGTGACCGCTGACGTTCTCTGGAATATTTTCGGCGGCATAATCCAGAGCAATGCCGAAACGTTCACTACCAGTGACGTTTTCAAAGTGGATTGCACCAAAGTGAACGTTCCACTGGGTCGCGGGCGTTATCGTGTTAGACCGGGGCTCTTCAATAACTTTGCCGAAGAGTGTAAAGCTAGAAAAGGGATCGTGGTGATTAAGAACAACGATTCACTGTGCTTGCCGTGCTCACTGGTAGTGGGTAAAGCGCATGCTGACAAAGACCGAGATTACAAGGCCATCAGACAAAATAGGCGAAAAAGACAGACCATCGCGGCCCGCCAACTGATGATCGACGCAGGTGTTGACATAGGGGATGCGGGGGCAGGGGTGGTAGAATTACAGCGGTTCCAAACATTCCTGACCGATTATAAAATCACCGTCTACAATTACGACAGCCGCGGTCGTAGCGTGTACTTTGAGGGCGACGCCCCGAACGCGCAGTACACTATAAACCTGATGTTTCACAACGGTCACTACAATACGATCACTAGCTTAACGGCTGCTTTCGCCTGCAATTATTATTGTGTAACTTGCCACACCCCTTACAAATGCCGAGACGAGCACAGATGCCAGGCGCGGTGCAACGCTTGTAAGCGGACGCCGCCGTGCGTAAAGGACGACAGCGCGATCCATTGCAGCGATTGCAACAGATATTTTAAAAATAAAAATTGTTTTATCGCCCACAAAGGCTATGTCTGTCAGTCTGTACAGGAATGCCCGAAATGTAACAAATTGATTATAACTAAAAAACGGAAAACCGAGCACGTTTGCGGTGAAATTTATTGCAAGGTGTGCAAAGACTATAAGCAGTCGGACCACCAATGCTACATGACGGTCGACACTCGTAAGCCTATGATCAGAGGCTTCCTGTTCGTATTTTTCGACTTCGAGACGCGCCAAGACGAAGTTCTGGACACGGCTCGCGTACACCGAGTCACCTTGTGCGTGTCCAAACAGTATTGCTGGGAGTGTATGATACGCTTGACGCAAGACTGCCCTCACTGCGGTACCAGAACGCGCGTTTTCCAAAAAGATCCGGTCCGCAGGTTCATGTCCTACGTCATGGACGTGCGCAAGACGTACAAAAAAGTGTGCGTCATCGCGCACAACGGTCAAGCGTTTGACCACCAATTTATTTTCAAGTACGTGCTCGAAGAGACGAAATTCACGCCGAAACTCATAACGCGCGGCTCCAAGGTCATCCTCATGGAGTTGGATAACGTGAAATTCATCGACTCCCTAAACTACATGCCTATGGCCCTTTCGAAACTCCCCAAAGCGTTCGATCTGCCGCCGGAAAACAAAAAAGGCTATTTCCCCCACCTGTTCAACACTCTGGCCAATCAAAATTACGTAGGTCCCATGCCAGGCCGCGAGTACTACTGCCCCGACTCCATGTTCGACAAGAACCACAAGGAGTTTTCCAAATGGTAAGACGAACAGGTGCGCAACGAATACGTGTTCGATTTTCAAAAAGAGATTTTCGAATACTGTTATTCGGACGTGGATATACTGGCGCAAGCGTGCATAAAGTTCCGCGCTTCGTTTCTGCAGGAATGCAAAGTGGACCCGTTCCTGGAAGCCGTGACCATCGCCAGCGCGTGCAACGTGGCGTTCAGACGTAACTTTCTGAAGGCCGACACCATCGGCATAGTTCCGAAAAACGGCTACCGTTTGGCCGACAAACAGTCGCTCGCCGCTCTGCAATGGTTGGCCTCGGTAGAGGAAAAGGAGCGGGAGCGGACCGCCGACGCCGACTACCGTTTGGAACACGCCGGTCGCGGCAGGGAGAAACAGATTGCCGGCATGAAAGTGGACGGTTATTGCGCCCGCACGGACACCGTATACGAGTTCCACGGCTGCTACTGGCACGGCTGTCAACGGTGTTTCCCTCACGGGCGCGAAGAGCCCCTAGAGGACGATCCGTCCGACACGCTCGACGCTCGTTTGCAGAGAACCAAGGCAAAAATCGATAAACTGTCACGTCTGGTCTCTTCGGTAGTGGAGATGTGGGAGTGCGAGTTCAAGGCACCGCCTCATCTCGCCTTCCAACCCACGGCACCCTTGAATCCTAGAGACGCTTTCTTCGGCGGTCGTACGGGTAACGTGCGCACCTATCACGCTTGCAAAGGGGAGAAAAATCCACTACGTGGACGTGTGCTCCTTTACCCGTGGGTGTGCAAGTACGGTAGATACCCCTTAGGCCACCCAAAAATTCACGTAGGCGATGCTGACTGCAGGAGGGCGGGCATGGAGGCGGACGGGCTGCTGAAGTGTACCGTCCTTCCGCCTCGCGAACTCTACCACCCCGTGCTGCCGGTAAAGATGCATGACAAACTGATGTTCGTGTTGTGCCGCACGTGCGCGGAAACGCTGAACGTCTCCGACTGCGACCACGGCGTCGACCGACGAGCGCTGACAGGGACTTGGACTATGGACGAAATCCGTAAGGCCGTGGACAAGGGTTACGTCATTTTGGAAATGTTCGAAATGTGGCAGTACGAAATGGCGTCTTTCGACCAGGGCGGCGGTCTATTTACGGATTTCATTAATAAATTCTTAAAAATAAAACAAGAAGCTTCCGGCTACCCCGACTGGTGTAAGACTGACGAGGACAGACAAAAGTACATAGACGACTATTTCACGGCCGAACGGGTGACACTGGAAGCGGGTAAAATCGAAAAGAACGAGGGCCGACGCTCGCTGGCCAAATTGATGTTGAATTCCTTTTGGGGAAAATTCGGCCAGCGAGAAAACCAGACAAAGACCGCGATCGTCAGACAACCAACCGAGTTGTTCAAAATGTTGGTCAGTCCGTCCGTTCGCGTTAACAATATCCAGGAGGTGAACGACGAAACAATCGTGGTGAACTGGGAGTACGTCGAAGACGTCTGCGAGGTACTTCCGACGGTCAACGTCGTACTCGCCGCTTTCACGACTGCTCAGGCTCGACTTAAACTGTACGAACACCTGGATGCCCTTGACAGACAGACCGTTTACTACGACACTGATTCTGTACTCTACCTGGAAGGTGCACACAAGGTAGAGACAGGTGACTACTTAGGGCAGATGACGGACGAACTCCTGGAGTACGGTCCCGGTTCGTATATTACAGAATTTGTATCCGGTGGACCGAAAGTCTACGGTTACAAAGTTTTGTCTACCAAATACAACGAACTGGTCACCGTATGCAAGGTCAAAGGACTCACATTGAATCTCAGCACGTCTGGCATAGTAAATTTCGAGTCTTTAAAGAGAATGGTTCTCAATGTCGACGACGACGACGACGATAAACAACCGGAAACTCTTACGGTCACGGACAAAAGGATTCGTCGCACCAAAGATCATCAAGTGATCACGGTGAACGAATCAAAAATATTTCGGGTGACGGGTGCGAAAAGAAAACGCTGCGGTGATTTCGATACACTACCGTACGGTCACCGTAGCAAAAAACAACATTTAGAGTAAGAGAGAGAGGCACAGACAGACAGAACACTTTTTTTTTCAAAATATTTTTTACCCTCTTTCTTATTGCTGAATGCAAGGTCACTGGCGAAGAGTTAATTCTCTCGTAAACATATGAGTGTGTGTGAATGTCCCCTCTGGCGAAGCGTGACCGCGCTCGTAAGGGTGAATGTCCCTCTGACGAGGTGTAACAACCCGTAAGGTGTATGGTGCAATAAGAAAGACGGTAAAAAGAAAAAACGGAGGTATCAGCAGAGGAATAGGTTTTTTTTTTTGGAATGGATACCACGCGAGGGTGGCGAAGGTTGGGGCCACCCTCCATAAAAAAGTATAAAATCTTTTGTTTCAGATAGACAGTCGTCAGTCGGTATGAACGTGAGACGTGATATAGCCGATGAGCTGCATAAGCCGGCGCGAAGAAATTTCAAAACACGTCGTGTCACGCTGAAGGGTGTGGACGATTTATATCAGGCGGATTTGGTGGAAATGATCCCGTACGCTAAGGGCAACAACGGTTACAAATATATACTGACAATGATAAATTGTCTGTCGAAATTCGCTATAGCCGTTCCGTTGAAAACAAAGACGAGCGCCGAAGTGGCGACCGCTCTTGAGCCGATACTCGAAAAACACCCCATGCGCCATTTTCAGACCGATCAGGGTAAAGAGTGGTTCAACGCCCACGTGGGTAAACTGATGAAAAAATACGGCATAAACCATTACACCACCTATACGGATAAGAAAGCGTCTATAGTCGAACGGCTCAATCGTACTTTGAAAACGAAAATGTGGCGCGAATTTACGGCTCGCGGCACATACGAGTGGGTAGATTTATTAAAATCGGTAGTTCGGTCTTACAATAACACCGTGCACAGCACCATCGGTATGAAACCGGTTCTTGTGACGCGAAAACACGAAAACCGACTTTTGAAAAAAGTAAACGGTCAGGGTGGTGGTGGTGGCACTTTGGAAAAGACTAAATTCAACGTGGACGATAAAGTAAGGATTTCCAAGTATAAGAAGACCTTCGCTAAAGGCTACCTACCGAACTGGACGAACGAGGTGTTTTCTATTTACGCCGTAGTCCCGACCGCACCTACCACGTACATTTTACAAGACTCGAAAGGCGAGATTCTGAAAGGCGGCTTTTACGCCGAAGAATTAAGTAAAACCAATGTGGGCGATGTTTACCTCGTGGAAAAAGTATTGCGATCGAAAGGGAACAAAGTTCTGGTAAAGTGGCTAGGCTTTGACAAGTCGCACAACTCGTGGATCGATAAGCGCAAACTAATCGCTTGAAACGGGATATCCGTTTCCTATGTCCCCACACGCGGCCACATTCGGACAAAGCCTACTATTTATTAGACACGCGCGCACACGAGCGGTTCAGTATCGAACGATAATGCGTATCGAGACGTCGCGTGAAAAATTGCAAATTTCAAATTTCGACGTTTTTGCCGGTGGCGGCGGGGGCAAGAGTAAACGTCATAGCTCGCTTTTGCCCGACACTATTCGTTGTATCGTATGCGGTCCTTCCAATTGCGGTAAAACTAACGTCGTGTTCAATTTACTTTTCGACACGAACGGTTTGAGATTCGCGAACGTTTACGTATTTTCGAAATCTCTGCACCAGCCGAAATACAAACTATTGGAAACGGTTTTCACCGAGGACACGGGTATAGGTTATTTCCCGTGTACAGAAAACGAAAGTGTCATCGACCCCAGCGAGGCCGATCCGAATTCCGTAATGATATTCGACGATATAGCGTGCGAGAGACACGATAATATACGCAAATATTTCACAATGGGGCGTCACAATAATATAGACTCATTTTATCTAGGCCAAACGTACAGTAGGATTCCGAAGCAACTGGTGCGCGACAACGCCAACTTGCTGGTAGTATTTAAACAGGACGAACTCAATTTGAGACACATTTACAACGATCACGTAAACACGGACGTTACTTTCGGTGTTTTTAAAGATATCTGCGCGGCTGCGTGGAAAGAGAAACACGGGTTCTTGGTGATAGACAAAGACAGCGAGATAGAAGAGGGCCGGTACAGGATAGGATTCGATCGTTTCTTCAAAGACCTGCAATGAGAATATACACGTACAACGATATAGCCGCGTATAAGAACATGTCTACACGTCCGCGGGGACAGCCGCCGAAATCGAACCTGTGCGCTTGGTATTACGCGGATAGGAAACGGTATTGCGGCAATTACTGTAGCAGATCGGGAAAACACGGTGACGTATTCAACAGACGTTGTTGGCGCCATAAAAGGCGCGGTGGCTACAGTAAGACTGTCCCGCCTGTCGTAATTCTGATGATAGCCAGCGCTTCGCGCATCTACAACAGGGATATTTGGATGAAATTTCTGTGTGAGAGTGAAAAACGCGGAGTCCCGTTCGAACTGGTAATCTACAACGAACACATGCTCAACGGTACAGTACGACACCCTCAAAATCTACTCTCGCGTTTCAGACCGTTTCCGGATCTTTTTAACCGTACAGTCACCCCCGGTCACGGTAACCTCGAGTACACTCAAGTCTATTTGGACATGTTGCAGTACGGCTGTTTATTCCCGAACGCGTCCAGATGTGTGGTAATTACAGAAAGAAGTATACCCATACGCGAACCCGTGGAAGCCTACAGACTGATTACAAGTTCGAGATGTATGATTGACGTGAGCTATAACGTAAAATACGGTCCCGTGCCGCCGCTTTTGCCTCACAATACACGGGGCAGAGCATTCGAGGCGGTGAACAACAAAGCGCAAGGTATGTTTACGGTAGAATTTCTTAAAGTCGCCCTGCCGAGCGTCGTCGAACAGTGCCGACACTTTGGTCTCTCTTTGACGGTCACCGTTACAAGGTCGTCGACTCGCGACAATTGGAAACATGGCGTAATTATACGGGTGCGAATTTAGACGAATTCCTCTTATTGAATTCGTATCTTTTAGCTTCATCATCATCTTCGATTCGTCCTCTAGTTCGGCTGAAAGAGTACATGCAGGATACGCCGCGAGACGATCACCTATTGGTAGCCGAAATACCCGAGTGGCGTGACAACGTGAAACGCACCTTTGTTTTTACGGACGCGCGTAAAACCATGCGGATCCCTTTTTCGATAACAATATGTACCGTTATCTGAGAGGGTTGCGTTGGGAGGGTAAAAAGTTTTTGTACGCGTCAGCCGGTGACGTTATACAATATCTGTTGTCCGCGAAAAAGTATCCACTTTTCTTTAGATCGCTGGAATTGCCCTGAACATATAAATAACGCTACATACCGGTACAGCTGTTCATTCGACGATATGACGTTAACCGGTGATCTGGCTACGCTCGAAATCGATCGGTTGAAAGACGCCTTGAAGCGAAAATATATGCAGATGAAATTCGGCGATGCCGATATGGACGTACAATTGACAAGACAGTACAAACCCATCATCAAAGAGTTGACGAAAATACAAGACGCCTCGCAGACGCTACTACCCGTTATGACGAAAACTGAAAAACAAGAGGAAGAAGAAGAAGAAGAAGACCGTTCCATGATGTCGGCAGTGTCGACACCGAAAAGAAAAACATCATCATATCCGAGCTTTCTAGATTCGCCGGTCATTGCGGAAACATCATCATCAGGATCTACTTCTTCTTTATCTCCTGCTGCTGCTCTTCCGAAAGTGTCTCCGCAGCATCAGCAAAATGTAGCTAGTTATGTGTCGACACCGCAAGGACGTGACGAATCGATAGAATGGATAAACAAGACGTTTAACCACCCTGTAGTACGTAAATACATGTTGAAAATGATTACCGATACGGCGAGGAAAAGAGAAATCGATAATCTGTACGGACCGCGAATAGAAGAAGATTAGATAATGGTCGGTTCGAAAACGATACAGTTCAACGACGACGGTGACATTGTTATCGATGACGCAACCTACAAAGGTACACCGGGCCTATACGAAATACTATTCATGAGGGATCCCGTCGAGTACACGACCGAAGACGCCGCCGCGTACAAAAATATCTGTATACAAACAAACGCTCACCTCCAGAAATACAAGTCCTACGCGCCGGTCAACCGCAACCACACTTCGGTTAAATACAAACGTGTTATACAATACCTGTTTCCGCCGGCAAAAAACAAAATAAGAAGAAGACGAAGACGACGACGACGAGTCGTGTTAAACAAGGTCAAGGTTACGCGTACTGGGACGATCCGAACGAATTGTGCGATAGATTAAAGCTTTTGCTCATGTCGTACGACGCCGGTCATACGGGTCACGCCAACGAGATAGCGTCCATTATAGAAGAACTCAAAGAGGCGGGACTGATAAAAGGTTCGGGAAATAGAAAAATACGAGCAGTGATACGATGAGTGTCGACAAGTTTGGACGTTATAGCGGCGGCGGCGACGGCAACAGAAATTCGGAACGCCGAGGACCACCCGGGATCGGATTCGCTCTTACTCAGGACGGAGATTACGATTTAAAACACAAAGCGTTACGTAATGTCTACACGCCCGACGACGGCGACGGCGACGGCGACGACGAAGTTGCAGTAAATAGGGGTACGATGAAGAAACGTTGTTTAACATTCGACTCGGTGATTGCAAAATATCACGCGAAAAATAATCCTCTCGGCGGTCTAGCTAACCCGACAGCTGCAGACGACGCCGTGACCAAAGAGTACTTGGAATCTTTAATCCCCATTAAACTGGTCGACAGTTATTCGTTTGAAAATTTTCGATTACGTAATGTAGGTCCGCCACAATTGGACGGAGATGCCGTCAACATCCGGTATGCGAAAGAAAATATGCTCGTGAAAGACGGTGGTGGGGGAAAATTTGACGCCGGCGGATCGGTTATCGGTAACGTTAAAACGCCCACAGCTAAAAATGATGTCGTTACAAAATCGTACGTGGATAATCGCGTAATAAGCGTTACAAGCGGTAACAGCTGGCATCTACAGAATAAGCGTCTCGGTCACGTAGCGGAACCTGTACTTGCTAAAGACGCTGTCAATTTAAATTTTCTAATGCAAAATACGCTCTTTCTCACTCGACTGCCGACCGGTGATGTGTTCAACGCTAATAGTAAAAGAATCACAAACGTACCTGCAGGTGTGGAGCCTATTGACGCTGTGAATGTCGAGCAATTACGCAAACAAGAGGAAAACATTAAAATGTGGGTTGCCTTTAACACATTAAACGGCGGCGGTGTTAAGGGTTACTTTGATGCTGAATATAAGCCTATCAGGAACATGGGCAAAGGGTCGAGCGATAACGACGCTGTCACGTACAATCAGATGACCGAGGCTGTAGAAATAGCGATTGATAAAGCAATGATTGGTATGATGAGTAATATTCACAAAGAACTAATCTCTTTGGCTAAGGAAATAAGGAAACGGTACAGTCACGATGACCCTAAACAGAATCTTTTATCCCACTGGCGCCAAGTGTGGGAAGAATAAATATTAATCGAAATTTTCTTCTTCATCATTTACTTAAAGAGCTAGTCGTAGTAATTTGTGTTTAGTGTTAAAATGGTCGGTAAGCAGGCAACACGTGTCAGTCGTAAACGGAGAGCGATTAGGAAAGGTCGTGGATTGATTTCGTCAGCAGTCGATTTACTACCGTCCGCTATAAACAAAGCGGTCGATTTACTACCTGTCGAACTACATATACCTACGTACAACTACTGCGGTCCGGGAACTAAATTGAAGAAGAGATTAGCTCGCGGCGATAAGGGTATAAATCCTTTGGACGAGGCTTGCAAAGAACACGATATCGCATACAGCCGGTACAGCGATTCAAAAAATCGTAGCGAGGCTGATAATCGCCTGGCCGGAAAAGCCTGGAACCGTGTCAAAGCGAGTGACGCTTCTCTAGCGGAACGAGCGACAGCGCTAGCGGTAGCGGCCGCGATGAAAGCGAAAGCGAAATTAGGGGGTGGCGGGAGAAAGAGGAAGAAGAGGTCGCCGGCTAAAAAACGGCGCACTATTACTCAACTCATTTCCGGTTTAAGGGGAAAAGGTCTTTATCTCGGACCGTACAAGAAGAAGGTAGGCGGCGGCGGCGGTTGCAGAAAACGCGTAGGACGACTAGGAAAAAAAAACAACAACACACTATTGATCGATTCGATACCCATCAGACCGTTGACGAATTTGGAATTGGAAAAGTACGCGAAACGTTTGGGCGTGGCAGCGTTCCGCGGTGTTTTCATGCGCGACACGTTACCGCCCGGTAAACCGTGGCGAAACGAATCGGCTATCGTGAATTTGGACAGCGTGACGGGCGACGGTACTCACTGGGTATGTTATAAAAAGAAAGGCGATACGGTCGAGTATTTCGATAGTTTCGGTAATCTGAGACCGCCGAAAGAGTTGATCGCGTATTTCGGTCCAGCAGCCGATATTCGCTATAATTACACGAGATACCAGCGTTTCGATTCAGTCGTTTGCGGTCATCTGTGTCTAAAGTTTCTCACGACACCGTCGTCATGTCCATATGTTTGAACGGAAACAGTTCCGAACTTTCTTGCGATTTTTTCCCGCCGATCGACGTCTCCGACGGTGGCGGCGGTCAATGGGAAATCGGTCTGGTCGATTTGGCTACGTACAATTCTATTCCGAATATCAAAGACGGCGTTAATAACGAATTTCGATTGTTTACGAGTGGCGACGGTCGCGATAAACGATCTCTGTTCTTTTTGAAAAATTTGGAATATGTTACTGTAAATGAAGAAGAAAAGAAAAGAAAACTTTCATCACCCGCTACTGCTGGTGCTGCTGCTGCCGACAAAGACACGGAAAATACAAGAACCACTCGTTTAATTACTACTACTACTACTAACGTCGACGATTCGACCGTTTCGTCTAAAACGGTAGACGTAAAATTGCCTACGGGTTCGTACGAAATCGACGACATTGAAAAGTACATTAAATCGAAACTAGATTCGAATATCGTTTTCTCTTTGAAACCGAACAATAACACGTTAAAGGCGGAGATATTTTGTTCGGAAACGGTAGATTTCAGCGGCGAACGTTCGATCGGCACGTTACTCGGTTTCGAAAGGAAAATTCTACGACCCGGTTATGTGCACGTTTCCGACCTGCCGGTGGACATCATCAAGGTCAGTGTAATACAAATCGAATGTAACGTGGCGTCGGGTTCGTTTCAAAACGGCGTAGAGTCACGTTATACACGAATTTTATCCCCGCGTACCGCCCGGCTATAAGATTATCGAGATCCCGCGAACCGTAATATATTTACCGGTCAACGTGAAATCGATTCACAACCTTACCGTCAGCCTGAAAGATCAGAACGGCGATCTCGTGGATTTCCGGAACGAAACTATTTCGATCAGATTGCATTTGAGAAGACGTCGGTAAGACGAGGCGGAATGGGTCTCGTATTTAACCGGGATACGTATAGACACGACGTTAGTCCGCGGACAAACACGAGAGTGTTAACACCTAGGAATATACGTTTTCTACGCTCTCTCGGCTTTAAAATTGTTCCGAAATAATGGATATGCTAGCGCTCGAAAGACAACCTGTGTACGATAATACGATCACCGGTAAAGAATATCATTACCACAAACCGTACGCGTCGTCCACGTTCCGCAATAACGATGAGATCCGCATACCGGTTAACCAACAGGACGTCATGACGTTACCGCACGAGAGTATGCTTTACATTACGGGTACGTTGACGGGGAAAAAAGAAAACGGTGCCAAGGCTAAAGTGGACTTTGTCAACAACGGCGTGGCGTTTCTATTCGACAATATCAGATACGAGATTGCCGGCAACGAAGTGGACGGTACGCGTCAATTGGGTATCGTGAGTACGGTGAAAAACTTGCTGTCCACGCCCGAGTACAGGGTGAATAACCTCAAAAATGCCGGTTGGGTAGGTCCCGGTAAGTACGTGTCCCCCGATGCTAGAAACGGTGAATTTTCCGTACTCGTACCGTTGAAAATGTTGATGGGATTTTTCGAGGATTACCGGCGGATAGTGGTCAACGTGAAACAGGAACTGGTACTCTTACGATCGGCTACCGATTTGAACGCCGTTTACAGCGAAGACGGCGCGACGTCCGTTGACCTCGTGATTACCGGTATCACGTGGTTGTTGCATCACATTACCGTGGACGGAAAACACGAGGTGGACACGTTGCGAAAGATTCAAAACAACATCACGGCGCACATTGCGTATCGCGGGTGGGACGTTATCGTACGACCGTGGTGGCCGGCCGTGAAACACGAATCGTGGGTCCTCAAGACGGCCACTATAGACCAGATGCCCCAGATCATAGCGTTAGTCTTTCAAACGGATAGGTCCAATCAGATCGCTAAAGACGCGTCCGCGTTCGATTATTGCAACATCACGGACGTACGCGTTCATCTGAATTCGGATTTTCACCCTTACGAACGGGTACGCGGTAGTGCGGCGCTAGCGTACCACAAATTCTGCGATTTCCAACAGTACTATTACGGTCGCGAACCGTCCCCTTGTGTCGATTTGCAAACGTTCAAAGAGAAAACACCGATTTTCGTAATCGATTGTTCCAAGCACAAAGATTCGTTCAGGTCGGGACCTGTCGACGTGAAACTGGAAATCGAAGCTTCCGATAATTTTCCCGCCAATACGACGGCCTATTGCGTCATCTTTTACGATAAGCACATGAGCTATTCCCTACTCACAGGCGCCATTAAAAATATAGCGGGTTTTTAGGCTGGTGGGGATGAGGAGGAGGAGGAGTGGGGAGAAGTGAGGTAGGTGCGAGATGAGTGTTACAGCGTTCAGTGCGAGTCATGGAGCCGGAGCGTATGGACGTGGATCGCCAGCAGTCTACAAGACGTACGGTGCCGCCAAACTTGCCTTTAGGTATTTATTTGAAAACGGTGAATTTTTAAACAGCGATTGCAGTAAATTTATCGTGACCGGTCTTTTCCAGCACGCCGCACACGAGCTGGGCGTTTTGGTGCAGTCGGGTAAAAATAAATTCGTTTTCTTCACCTATTTCACGTTCAACGAATTGCTGAACGAACTGACGAATATAACGTCGGCAGCCGCGGCTGCTGCTGCTTCGACCGCTTCGACAAAATTTAAATTCAGTCAAGGTCACGTGATTGTCCGGAAAGTGTTCGGTAAGAGATACGTTCAGTTGTACAGCGGCGTCGGCGTCGGTAGCGGTCCGCATACCGTTTCGTTGACCGCCGACGAGTGGAAATTGTTCGCCGACAGTGTGCCTCTGGTGACGCGTCGTATCAAAGAATTGTTTTACAACGAAAAAGATTTGATCGCGTACATCATCGAGTGTCTGGCCGGCGACGGCGGCGACGAACCCGTGTCCAGTAGTCTGCCCGAAGCGGACCGTTTGTACGACGAAGTGGTCTTATTCAAAAAACATGCAGCAGCAGCAGAATCGGCTAGCGGTAGTTGAATTTCACGCGTACGTAGACAATTGCGGTGAGTATATAGTGAAAGAATTGGCCGTTGTCAGCCGTTTCTCGTACGCGGTTACGATTTTCAAATCGCCTTACGGTTTTCACACGCTGAACGAAAAGAGTAAGAAAATCGCTCTTTGGTTACGCGAATATTTTCACTGTATAGAGTGGGCGGACGGCGATATACCGTTCGACGAGAACGTGGTACGCGAGATGTTCAGACCTTTTTCCATGTTGTACACTAAAGGTGCGGAAAAAGCGCAATTTTTACGCCGTTACCATCCGAACGTTTTGGAATTACCCGAAACGTTGGATAATAACGTCAAATGTACATATTTTAAATGCATATTACCCCGTCATAATAGCGATAGTAGTAAGTGCGCTCTGCAGAGCGCGAAACATTATTACGATTTACTCGATGCTTAGTGTACGCGAGCGCGCGCTTATGTCTAGGAGGTCACTGGCGCGGAGTTAATTCTCCCGTAAACCTAATAGACGTGTGTGTGTGTGTGTGTGTGTGTGTGTGTGTGTGTGTGTGGAGGTCACTGGCGTGGAGTTAATTCTCCCGTAAACCAAAGAGATGTTTGTGTGGCGGTCACTGGCGCGGAGTTAATTCTCCCGTAAACCTTGCTTGTGTGTGTGTGTTTGGAGGTCACTGGCGCGGAGTTAATTCTCCCGTAAACCAAAGAGATGTGTGTGTGGAGGTCACTGGCGCGGAGTTAATTCTCCCGTAAACCTGGGTTGTGTGTGTGTGTGTTTGGAGGTCACTGGCGCGGAGTTAATTCTCCCGTAAACCTGGGTTGTGTGTGTGTGTGTGTTTGGAGGTCACTGGCGCGGAGTTAATTCTCCCGTAAACCTGGGTTTTGTGTGGAGTTGATTCTCCATTGCGCGCGTGCGCGTACGCTAAGCTGACGGTGTAATCTTTTATTGTAATAACCTAACAAAAAATTAAAAATACAAAAAAAAAACATTAAAAAAATATAAAGCAAAAAAAAAAAAAACTTTTTGGGAGACTACAATTTTGTCATGGAGTGGTAGTCACCGGGAGTAGCGATGGTTTGGGGCTACTTCCTCAAGGGTTAAGCCTTCTGCTTAACACTGGATTGTAATGTGGGCTACGACGGCGGCTTCACCACCTCGTACGACGGTTCCAACCCCGTGTACAAACACAGAGGACAATCATGAATATGTTTATGCAGACCCTGAAAAGGGCCATTTGTACGCTGCTCCTCGGATTCAAGGAGCAGAAGGAGGTGGAGGTGTATTAAGGGTCATGTCGGGGGATAGTGATTGTAATAGGGAGTCCAGCATGTCAGTGTCCAGGTTGTCTAGGGTCGGGGTTATGTCAAAGTCATGGTCAGTCTGCGGGGGCTGTGGTGGTGGTGGCGATGGTGGTGGCGGGGGCTGTGTTGGTGGACGAGGGCGACGACGACGACGGTTGGACATTTTTGGTTGCCATAACCGTTGGAGGTCGTGCTGATGTACTTGCACGCCGTCTACCATCTCGATTTCGATTTTATATCCGAAATCTGTCTTTATGCTTTCAACATCCTCCAAACGTCGTATACTTTTGAATTTTTCGTCTATCGCCCTGAAAAAAAAAACAAAAAAACATTTTTTTTTTATACACATACGCATATTTTTTAAAAAAAAAAATTCAAACACACAGAGTGAACAATAACTTCGATTTACCTAGTAAACGATTGTAATATGTCCGCCTTGTACTGTTTAAGAGCTTCTTTCCTTCTCCACGACATGGCTGCAACTGAAGGCCTGCAGCTGTCGACCGCAAGGTGCATGTTGCCAACATGTGCATCCGTGAGTGTTGCCAGCGTGTGCACCTGAGAATGACGTTGATTTTTTTTTCTTTTTACAGACAAAACTCAATACTGCTGCGAACTGAAATGTTTCGTCGCGCCCGAATGCCAAGTAGACGGGCTAGCGTGCAAAATCTGCCAGTGTTTTTCCTTCTGCCATTGCCGTTGCAGAACCGTACAAATGAAATTGAATTTTGCCAGACTGCCTGTGTACAAGATAGGAGTCGACGATTACGCCTGCTGCAGGAAACGATGTACCCGCTTCACGTTTCGCGATTTGGTAGAGTGCTGCGCTAGTCGCAAAGACGAAATAGCTTTTTGCAATTGCGTTTTTAAAAATTGTACCAAATCTTTCGAGTGTCAAATCGATAATTGATAATAAAAAATATCATTATTTTACGAAATGTTGTTGTTGTTGTTTCTTTTTCCTTATTTTTCACGTAAGACGAGAGAGAGAGAGAGAGAGGTCATAGATAGACTTACTTTATATGTTCATATAACGCACTATCCGCAGACCCTGGGGCACGTAACACGACGGCGGCGGTGGCTAGAGAGAGGTCATAGATTGACGTTCTTTATATGTTTATATAACACGATGGCGGGCGGCCATTGAACGGAGTATGACGCACTATCCACAGGCCCGGGGCACGGATGGCGACGGCCATAGAATGAAGTACTTTATATGTTTATATAACGCGCCATCCACAGGCCCTGGGCGCGTAACACGATGGCGGCTGCCATAGAATGAAGTACTTTATATGTTTATATAACACACTATCCACAGGCCCGGGGCACGGATGGCGGCGGCCATAGAATGAAGTACTTTATATGTTTATATAACGCACTATCCACCGTCTCAGGGCGGGCTAGGCAAGTACCACGATGGCGATTCGATCGGGCAAACCCGAGCGGAATCGGTGTTCGTTTCGTATATCTCGAATCGCTCTAATTTCCCAAGACGCTCCCGTGGTACAGTGGTTACAGCGTGCGCCTCACACGCGCAACGTCCCCGGTTCGAGCCTTGCCAGAAACGCGCAACTTTTTTTCGATTAATTAATATCCATCGGCGGGTCGGGTACGTAACACGATGGCGGCGCGCGCCGACGTTCGCTTCCCGACAGCTGTGTGCGTCACAGCTGCGTGCGTCCGACACCGCTGCGCGCACACATCAGTGGCCGCCATGTTAGTGGCCGCCATGTTTTGGGCTATACTGGCCGGAATCCTACCAACTTTGGGGTACACTAAATCAATCACTTTTTAATGTTCTGTGCCTTCCTCGTAGCCCAGTATTGCTTCATTCGTTGTGATCTTGCTTTTCTTTCTTCGTCAGAGATTTGGATCGTTCGCTTGGATTTGACTTTGCCTTGGAACCGTTGTTTCTTGTCCTTGGTTATTGTTTTGGCTGTTCTGTCCATGAGCATAGTGTCAGTGATCTGCAGTTCTGTTATGTCTTTCTCCGTTTCTCTAAACCAAAGTGGTTTGGCTCTTCTAATGCGAAAGTAGTCAAATATTTTTTGGTTAGTCTATTTTTGTCCATTCGGAGGATGTGCCCATAAAAATCAATTCTCCTTTTTCTTATTGTGTCTGATAGTGTTTCAGTTTTTTGGTAAAGAGTTTCATTACTGATGTGGAGTAATTGGTTGTTACGGAATTTGGGGCCTAAGATTTTTCGTAATATCTTTCTTTCTTTGATCTCCAGCCTTTCAAGTGGGCCCTGGGTTGTGAGAGATAATGTTTCAGCTGCATATAAGGCTTCTGGTTTAATTACCGTATGATAATGCCTTATCTTTGTATTCCAGGAGAGGGACTTCTTGTTGTATGTGTCCTTGGTAAGTTGGAAGGCTAATTCAACTTTATTTCTCCTAGATTCCATAGCTTTTTTTCTCTAGGGCGTTCCAGCTGATCCATTCCCCAAGATATTTGAATTCTTTCACTATCTCAATGTATTGTTCTCCCACTTGAAGCTTTTTTGGTGGTTTTTGTATGTTTGTCAATATTTTAGTCTTTTCAAATGAAACTTTAAGTCCCATTTTTAACGCTTGCTTCTGGAGTTCAAGAGTCTGTTCCTTAGCTTCTTCCAATGTCTCAGCTAGTAAGGCCATGTCATCCGCAAAAGCCAAACAATTTACCTTAATGCCTTTGTTCTTAGTTCCTAGTCTGATTCCACTATGCGTATTCACGTTCCACTCTCTAACTACTTTTTCTAGAGCACAATTAAATAGCAATGGAGAGAGTCCATCTCCTTGTCGGACTCCTGTTTTAATCTCAAAAGGGGTGGAGAGTTCTCCCTGAATTGAACTTTGGAGAATGTATTAGTTAATGTTTTCCTGATAAGATTTGTGGTTTTGTTATCAAGGTCTAGTTCTTTCAGAACCGAGAATAAGGATTCCCTATCTATAGAGTCGTATGCTTTTTGAAAGTCAATAAAAGTGATAACATACGATTTAGCCCTTGACTTTTGGTAGTTCATGATGTGTTTGAGGTTAAGGATTTGTTCCGGACAGGATCTCCTTTTCCGGAAACCCGCCTGGTATTCTCCAAGTTGATGGTCCAATTGAGGTTCTGCCCTATGTAGTAGGACTGTTGAGAATATCTTGTATGTTACGTCAAGGAGAGATATCCCTCTGTAGTTGTTAGGGTCAGATTTGGATCCTTTCTTATGAAGTGGATGTATGAGGGCTGTCTTCCAATCATGGGGATTCTTTCACTTATCCAAATTTCTTCAAGGATGTTTCTGAGAGACTGTATAGCACTTTTCGTTGACATTTTTCCAAAGTTCAGCTGTGATTTGATTTTCTCCTGAAGCCTTATAATTCTTGAGATTCGATATTATTGATTGGAGTTCCTCGACTGTTGGAGGTTCTGAGTCAGGTTTAGTTGATGGAGATATATTAAAGTCCATCTTTACTGATGGTTCCTCACAATTAAGGAGATTTCCGAAATATTCTGCTAATATTCTACAAATATCCCTGTTGTTATGGGCAACATTCCCATCTCTGTCCTGAAATTGTAGAGTTGGTGGATTGTACTTAGTCAATTTCTTCTTAAAATTCTTATAAAAATTTCTTACATTGTTTTTGGAGAAGTCTTCATTAATCTGCATAAGTAATTGATCATCCTGAGCTTTTTTGATTCTTTTAAGATTTTTAGTCACAAATTTTCTAATGCTTAAGAAGTTCTGTCTGTTATGCTCATTTTTCTGTGATTGTCACTGGTGCCATACTTTTCTTCTTAGTTCAATGAGACTGTCACATTCTTCCGTCCACCACGCATGTTTTTTTATTTTAGTTAGTGGAGCAAGTTGTTCGGCTTTAGTTATTAGACTTTCTTTTATTTGATCCCAGTCTTGATCTTGTAAATCAGCAGTGGCAATGTGAAACTCTTTTGAGTTAATTATCTTCTCTGGATCATAATTTCTATGTTTTAATCTGTTGGTGCGTATTTTATCCTTTGGGAATAATTTTAAGTTTTATTTTAGAAAGGTAATGATCGGAATTTAAGTTTGCACCCCTAAGTACTTTAACATTCTGTATTTCCTTATTGAATTTCCTTTTAACCACTACATGATCTATTTGAAATTCACCTAAGAGTGGGTTTGGTGAAATCCACGTTTTCTGTTTCCTAGGCAATTTCTTGAAAGCTGTGGATTTTAAGATCATGTCATGTGCTCTGCAAAGTTCTATGAGTCTAACGCCATTTTGGTTCGTTCTGTTATGCGCTGGGTAATTCCCGACAATGTTTTTATACTTCTTCTCTTTCCCTACCTGTGCATTGAAGTCCCCCACAAGTATGACATTATTTCTGTCTGGAATATTTTGGATAACATCATCTAATTGGTCCCAAAAGATTTCCACCTTTTCTCTATTCTTTTTATTGTCTTCGTTTATGGGGGCATGTGCATTTACCACTGAATATATTCTATTAGCAGATTTAAAAGTAAGAGTTGAAAGTCTTTCAGATTGTGATTCAAAGCCAATAATAGAGTCCAAAATGTTTTTGGCTATTATGAAGCCCGTTCCCAGGAGGGGGGGTGTTTTTCATAATTCTTTTGCCTGTTTTTCCTTTATAAAGTCTGAATCCCTCAGAATCAAAACCATTTTCATCCAAGAATCGTGTTTCCTGGAGAGCTGTTATGATGATATTGTGGCTTTTGAGGGTGTCAGTGAGATGTTTTAATTTTCCCGTTTGTAAAAGAGAATTTACATTGAATGTAGCCATGTAATTAGGTTTTCTAAACTTCATCTCGTTTGAGGTTCCAAGACGCTCCGACTCGTCTCTGTGCAATGCTGCAGACTCCCCAGAATCCGAATGTCTGCTTGTGCACTGGTGTGCACCTGAGGTACTTACATCACACACTTCACACTCTTCCATGATTGATAATTTCTTGGGGGTGACTTCTAGAGCCACGAATTTACAACCAAGGTTGTGAGCCCTGGAGGTTATTCTCAGCCGCCCCTAACCTGGAGAACAGACGCTGACCAAAGGCCGCCCAATCTGGGAACAAACGCCTTTGGATTTGGAATTGTGGTTGGTGGTGAAACCACCAGGCTCTTCCGCTCCATCCACCGTTGGGAATCCGAGATTCCTCTTCCGCTGTCAGGACCGTTGACCAAGTTTCACCTTGTAACCCAAGGCAGGGGCCCTTACAGGGTGCTACCATCCGGAGCCAGATGGACCCCGGTTTTTTAGCGAGGTGTTACTCCTCCCTCCTCCTTCTTCATCCCTGCGAGATGCGAGACCGGCAAGCCCCGGGCTTGGGACCGGTTAATTCTCTTGTATAACGCTATACTAGAGGCCGTGACGTCTGGTCCAAACACTGTTATCGCTATGGTAAGCAACAGTAGGTTACATTATGACACAAATACATTATTTATTGAATATTTACTTTGTCTCTTCTATATGTAAAACTGTTATTATGTATATGTAAAAATCAATGGTATTATTAATTTTATAGGTTATTTTAAAGTCTATCGTCTTTCTAGGTTAAATATTCAGAAATTTTCAGTTTTTTTGAAAACTTTTTTTAAATAATCGCAACGTTTTTTTAGTTTCGTTGACGTGATGGAAGCGAATTACATAATAGTCTATAATTTTTACCATCATTATAATTACCAATAAAATCAATATATATTACCATTAACAAAAATCTGCGGTCAAATTATTTTTTTAAAATTTAAATTAATTAAAATAAAAATAAAAATTCTAATTTGTGCAGATTTCAATGTTAATTACAAAGGTGGAAATAGATTTTTTTAAATTAAAGATATAAAGTTATGATTTTTTTAAAAAAAGATTTGAAATTCTGTTGAAAGTATTTTACTAGATAACACACTCAAATTTATTACCAAAATATATTTGCATGCCAAGCTTGAAACAAAGTGTGAGAGTTAAAACACACTGTACACACATACTCAATTTTAAACGACCCCGAGTCTGAGTGTTATTAAGTTTTTTTTGTTTAACGTCCGACTATTGTGCACACGAGTGTTATTAAGATGGCCGCTCCAATAGTTCGTTTTTCAATTAACAATAGTTAATAATTACTTATTTGAAAATTATTTGTTCAACAAAGTAAAAGAAAACTTTAATTATAAAAATGTAGGAGCACGTTGAGTATTGTAGGATTTCAGGCGCTTAAAGCTCTGGCTGGGATTCTAAAGATTTCTTTAACGCCTACAGAAGTCCTGTTAGCAGACAACTATTTGCTTTTACAAAAATACAGGAATAACACTTGTATTGAGCCAATTTAAATTTGCGACATTAATTAATTATATTATTGGATGACTACGACACTTATATTATGTTATATAATGCGACACTTATATTATGCGACACTATCTGTATTATATAATATTACTGGGTTTTAATTTGTTTAAAAAATAACTAAATAAATATATAGTTTGGTCAAAACTACGAAATCGAATTAATTTGATGTTGAACTTTTTTTGTTTAACATTCATACTTTAAGCCCGTTGGACAAATAAAGACGAGGGATCGCTGTTTAAAGGCAGTATTAAACTTACAGCAGTAAATAAAGTCTCGAACCTACAACCTTGATTTGCGCAGATCAAAGATGAAACAGGCTGTCCGGTGCCTTACCACATCGACAGCCGAGCCCTTACGTTTCGGAGTTGAAGCTCATATTTATGGAAAAATTAACAACAATAAAAGATACTCGTAAGTTTACTTTAATATTGTGTATTAAAACGAAACTTTTTTAGTTCTGTCATACAAGCAGAAAAAAAGTGTGACTATATTTTGTAAACTATAAGCGGCCCAGTCGTGAAAACAGCGAATTTGTAATCTTTTTTCATTACAATTATTAAAAAGTAATTTCTTCAGCAAAATCAACATTAAAACTTGCATTACATAAAAATCTTAACTGAAAATTACATTCAAAATATGAGTCTGAACCCTGAATGTTGTCTGCAAATTTTTAAATTCAATTAATTTTTAAAAAATAATAATTTATCCAGATTTTAACGCTGATACGATGGTGAAATCAATTTTTTAATTTGTAACACACAATAAGTTATGATTTGAAATTACCGCCATTTCGAAACTGTTTTCCAAGCCAAATTTGGACAGCAAAAAATAGTTTTTCAAACCAACAAAGAAGAATGTGTGCCAAGTTCGAATCATATCAGACGAGAGTACTGACACTCAGAAAGTAATCGAGAAGTTAGGATTGTTGTCATTTCAAAGTCATATGTCTGGTTCTTGCCATGATTTCATCCTCAATCATTTTCCAATTTATTTCACAAATAAATGTTATCTACAGAAATCTATTTTAGAGATATAGTGACAAGTACATTTTGTTGGGCACTGCTGAAACGTAATCGATACATTTAAGCGTTATACATTTTTCGTTATCGTTGGGACCGGTTTTGAGAAATTAAAACTTAAAAGTATTTACCAGAAAAGCGATTGGAAAATTTTTACGGATGCATATAAGTTATCGATAAAAAATTGCAAGATAGATTTTTTTCATTACAAAAATACTTTCTTATTATGAGAACGCCAACTCCAGATTACACAGACAATTTAACTGAAGCGAAACACGACAAACATTTCAGTATTTATAATATTGTTTAAGATAAAATATTTTATCTGTCTTGTTTTAAATTAGACATTCCGAAGAAAATTCATTTTAAACAGTTTTAAAAGTAACAAGGTAGAATATTTTCAGAACCAGTAACATGAATAAACACATCATATGGAATTGTTTCACATGTAAGTATTTCATTACTTACTTCTATACTTTATACCAGCTTAAAAAATTTTGTAACTTTCTGACTTCATGTTTGTGTGTAATTTTAGTGAAACCATATTTCTAAAATTGCCTCCATGATCACTGCCGTTATAGTCATTCAATACCTACTTTTCCGATTATAATCCGATATTATAGTAAAAGTATTATTTTTTCGTTTTCATCATTACTTTTCTCAAATTGACGTCGAAGCTGATAAGGCCGGGAGACCACCAAATGCTAAACGGAGTTGCGCTCAGTGGAGCGGACTACGCATTAAAAACCTAACGTATTGTTTTAATGTAAGTAAGGTTACTGAAAGCGCAACGGAGCTGGACGGAGTCAAGAGACGTAGCTTCGACTCTATCTAGGTTCGGTTTTGAAGCTGACTCCGCTTCCTCCAATACGTTTCTGGTTGCCTAAGTTCCCTAAGTTACGATTTTAAACATAATAGTTCTTAGAATCCGTTACAGTGGACCTAAATATTTAGATTTAAAAGATACAAATGCGTTCTTTAAACTGACTGAACTCCGCTTCTGCTTGCCGTTCAACTATACTCCTCTCAGCTCAGCTCCTCTTGCCTCAGCTCAGCAGAGCTGCGCTCCACATTTGATGGCCGCCCGGCCTAACTCTGGAAAATCTGATTTCAAAAAGTGTAAGGAAAAATTGTTTTATGATTTTCAATGGCTATTATATTGAAAGTTACTGTCAGTTCCTTGCTTCATTAACTCCACCAAATGCGGAGCGGACTACGCTTCAAAACCTAACCGGGTTTTAATATAAGTGCGGCCACTGAAAGCGTAACGAAGCCATGCGACGCCGCTTAAAACCGCTCAGCTTCGTTTCTCCTTCAGTGGTCGCACTTGTGTTAAAAGCAATAGGTTACGTTTTGAATACTTAGAATGTCCGCTCAGCACAACTCCACTACGCATTGAGTGGCGGCCCAGCCTGACACAGCTGTAAATAACACATTGTGCGACACTGTATGATGTTTAACACACACACACACACACACACACACACACACACACACACACACACACACACCACGTTTTACGTTTTTTCGGATATTTTAAAAACATTCCAATGCAACGAGCGGCAGGTAATGAATTGTAACGTAACATTATTGTTTTTTACATTTTTGTCTTCAACAAATCATCAAACTTTATACCTTTGTAAACAATAATTAATTATCTGTAAACCAACCAATAACCTTTATCGTTATTACTGCGACAAAATATATCGAACCTTTACGTTATTAAGAAATACATTAAACTTTGTACAAAATAAGCCTCCCTTACTGTACTTAGACAGTCAGTAAACAATTTCACCACAATCTGTCCAACCATACGGCCTACCACGTTTGAGCTTTTAATGGAACCTTTGTCTCAATGGGCTTAACTCTCATTATTTTC
This sequence comes from Callitettix versicolor, assembly GCA_022606455.1. Classification (NCBI taxonomy): domain Eukaryota; kingdom Metazoa; phylum Arthropoda; class Insecta; order Hemiptera; family Cercopidae; genus Callitettix; species Callitettix versicolor. Next base: position 40,463,686 of record CM040189.1, on the reverse strand, counting down.
TTCCTAAAACTTGTTGTTCTGCATTTTCCGTTAATACAAAATCAATGTTTCGTTTTTATATAGTACTTACTGTCATTAATAGACAGAATCTTACTGCAATGTCTTTCAAGTTATACAAAAATTAATACGTCTAGTCTATGTTATAAATGAAATATAATCACGGCAAGCAGCTGTCTCGCTGACTTGATTGAAGCAAATTTTATTTTTAAATCTGTTTTCACTATAGTAGTCATCCAATACACTGCATAAATTGGTGTTTTGAACTTTAAAATTTCCTTGAAAATACGAAAATGATCCCTAACAGCCGTCAAGTAAATTTTCAATTAATTTTTTTTTTTAAATAAATTTTAATTTATGTAAACTTCTGTTCTAATTATGATGGTTAAATCAAGTTTAAAAAATAGTGTAAGGTAAAAACTTATGGTTTTTTTAGATTTGGAATGGCAGCTCTTTTAAAACTGTAGATTTTTTGAAACTCTGTATGTGTGTGTGTGTGTGTGTGAGAGAGAGAGAGAGAGGGGGGGGGAGAGAGTGTGTTTGTGTGTGAGTGTGTGTGTTTGTGTGTGAGTGTGTGTGTTTATTAGGCAGCTGGGAGACAGCCTAATGCGCATGCAGGAATTTCATCACCGTTTTTGAGTGTACCAGTCGCTGCCTACTGGCCGCCGATTGATATGTTATAAGTGTTCGTCGGATTTTTCGTTTTCTCTTAAAACGACTGCATCAAATTTTGTCAAGAGCTTGGTGATTCTCAAAGCGAACCAGTTTGTAAGGTTCACCAGGTGTTTGGATGCGATGCTATGGAGGGGTGACACAAATCAAAGATTGGTTCAGCCTATTCGAAAATGGCCGCACATCAGTGAGAGTAAACCAGCGTCTGGATAGTTACAAAATGCTCGGAATACATCTGTTGTTGAGAGGGTGGAATATCTGATACTAAGATATAGTCGTTTGACTATATGAGATATTGCAGAAGAGGTTGGTATCAGTAAAGATTCTGCACAAGCAATTTCGCGTGATGGTTTTGGGAATGCGCAGAGTGGTTGCAAAATTTTTGCCCAAGATGTGGTCAGCGGGACAGAGAAACTCCGTCTTGACATTACACAGGAACTGCTGGATACTACCCCACCACGGATCCTGAGTTTCTAAATACAGCGATTACTGGAGATGAATCATGGGTGTACGGGTACGATCCGAAATGGAATGCGATGGTGGAGATGAACGCCATTCAAACAGAAGTCTTCCACACTTGTTTTCGGAAGAAGAAGCATCGGTGGGTTACGTGTGTGGAAACGCAAGAGGTTTACTTTGAAAGGCGATTAGGGTCCCAATCCCGTCATGTAATATATTTTCCTAACCAAAGTTTGGATACATTTTAGATAGCCTTCATATATATATAGTAACTGGTACCCGCGACTTCGTCTGCGTTGAATTAGTACTTCGAGTAGCCTATTTTTTCTCCAAACTTTCATCAATTTCCGTACTAATTAAATAAATAAAAAAACTGTTCAGTGGTTTAGACGTGAAAAGGTAACATCTACGGTCAATGAACGAGATGTAATTATTCATTAACATTTATTAATATCAATATTATTTAACACATTTCTGTGAACCACTTTTTTGGTTTTCCATTTTTTTCTAAAACATGAAGATTTTGTAGGCTCGGTACTCGTGAACAAGCTACATACAGCTATCCATGGGAAAACAGTTTTTAGTATAAATAGACTGTAGGTACATAGGTACTCAATCTCTACACTATGATGCTAAGTTTCTCTTCGGCAAAAGCTGTCAGCGGTTAGAAAACACTTTAGATAAATAGGTAGCCTATACAAAGGTAAGTAAGTAATTTTAAAAAGTATTGAAATCGTCCCTTATTTTACATTGATTTGTCAGAAACGCAGAAACGCTCTTTATTTCTTATCAAAAGTATAGATAAGATTATTTTTATGTCCCTAATTTTAAAAAAGATTAGTTTCCCAAGCAAACTTTCGTCCCCTATTCCCCCTTCAAAAAGTAACCTATGTCCTTTTCTAAGGTCTCCAGCTCTAAGCCAAAACTCATCAATTGGTTCAGCGATTTAGGCGTAAAAACGTAACAGACAAAGTTACTTTCATATATATATATATATATATATATTCTTTTTTTTTTAACGTCCGATTATTGTGTACACTTGGGCTAATGTAGAGGATGGGATGATTTACAGCGTATGAAAGTGCCAAGCCCTGGCCGGGAATCGAACCCGGGTCCTCGGGGTGAAAGCCCAGTACGCTATCAACTAGGCAACCGAGGCAGCTATATATATATATATATATTGAGGCCATTATCGCCTCCCTAAATGTAAGTGTGAGTGTAAAGTGTTAAAAGTCGTAAGTGTAGTGTTGTAAGTGTAAGTGTTTGTTAGACTAGGGTATTGCGAGGGACGTCTACATCCTCTCAATAGGTGCAGCTAGTCTGCACCCCCTGCGGTTCGTATTTATAATATTAGTACGTGTATATATATATATATATATATATATATATATATATATACTATTTATTATATACGATATATTAGAAAGGCTATTTAAAAACCCGTTTTCTAACGACATTAGTTATAAAAATTCTTTAAATGCTATCTTTTAGGTTTATGTTAAGTAGCTTCTGATTGTTTTGTTATACGAACACACTATTTTAAAACAAAAAGTAACAATATAGTTTGCAAATATTTTGAAAAACAATGCTCAAACTGTAAGCATTTGAAATTGCGACCACCACTTTATAACGCAACATTAAACAGAATTGTGTTCAAACTTAAATACTTTAAACCTAACCCATTTAAACAGAATTCATCCAATTTGCCGCTTTAAAACTAATTTCGACTTCATCTAACCGAGCTGCTTCACACAACTGTCTCGCGCTCCCACCGATATTGCATTATCCAATTGTAACGCTACGCCGGGAAAACTGCGTATTCAAAACACGTCTTGCGGAGCGGCAACAGTGTCAGTGTTACCAACATCTGTACTGAAAATAAATACGAAATACAGAAAGAAATGTGTGTTGTTTACCTTTCAATATTAATAATCGCGTCACGCAGCTTTCTCGCTGACGTGATGGAATTGACTCACTAACTTTATTCTTATAACTAGAAAATTTGATTTCAGCCATAATAATGGACATTGTAACTTCAAAATTACGTTCAAAACATAACCACAGTTAAATTAACAATTATGATTTTGAAATGGCGTATCTGTTAAAGTTCATCTTGAAACTATTGAACGGATTTTGGTAGTGAACTTGTTACCAAAATCTACTATCAAAATCAATTTTTTGCATAGTTTGAATCAAATCGGCATTAATTAATAATTATACTTTCAATCTATATAAATAAAAATATAAATGTTCGTTTATTAAAAGTATTAAATCTTCAAAAATTCTTCACCGATTGCTTTGAAATTTTGACACAACGTTTCATTCGAATACTGGCGTGTTTTAATATACAAACTATTACATAGATGTCACACCTGTGACAGGTAAAAATATGCTTTTTTGAAAAACAGCGCCATCTGTTGGACGCACAAACAACACAGGTTATACTAAGTATTTTATGATTCCATTTCAATGTTTCCGAATGCATTGTTAAACTGAACCAGACTGAGCCACAGGCCAGGTACAGCTAGTTTGCAATGCAAATTCGAAAATTAACTCAGATCGCTGTCAAATTAGTTCTCCCAATTTCAAATAACTTTAAAAATTGTAAAAAACTGTCTTAAGTTAATTTTGTATTATTCAAGATTTTTGTATTAGCCTATTCAAACTAAGTAAAATATTATCAAGTAGTAATCTCCTCACAGTTATGTATGACATATATTATTGCGACGTATGGTATTATTGGACGGGGATCTGCAATAAAAGCACATATAAATAAACAATAATTCATAATAAAATTTTTAAAATATTACGATCAAGCAATCAAACAAAATTACCTTTACATATAAGGGAAAAGTGTGCCCTCAAATGTATTTTTCAGTGTGCCCTGAAATAGATAAGAACACTAGAATCAGTGTCTTGTCGTTACCAAAAGTACAAAAGGAAATTGGGCGAAGATCACACAATTACACTGCAACTTTTTATTACAAGTTGAACAGAACTCACAAACAGATACAGACTAAAAATTCTAAAAATATACTAAAAACTGCAGTCATTAACTTCAAAATAAAAGATAAACTATTTTTGTAAAAAATGAAAATTATTATTGGAAATCATGCTAATACTGATAAAAAAAATAAATGTTCTTTCATATATACTTTTACTTAAGTTTCTTAGTTATAAGTTAGTTTTAAGCTATAATATCCAATTTTTTTTGTATATCCAGTCTGCCTACAGATGGTTTACCATCTCTGCAGCAGATTGTAGTGTTATACTTATGTTTCTACAATTCTGTATTTCTAAACTGGTTAAATAAATACATTTATTTTTGTAAATATGTATTTTATATTTTGAAACGATTCGCCTACATGCCATCTGTACGTGTTTCAAAAGCATATCCTTTGCTATTCTATTTAGGTAACAAGTTCTGTTTATCAGACCAGAACAAGAACCAACACACCGAAAGGACGATATGACATGTATGGGTTTTATAATAACAACTTAATTTCTCTTCTGGTCGAGCACAGAGATACAGCTTTGCTCTTGCGGAAGTAAGACAATGAGTTAATTAAAATCCGTAATGAAGTCGGACTCATTGAGTTGGAAGTTCCATTAAAAGCTCAGACGTGACTGGACAGACTTGCTGGAGTCTTATTTGGCCTGCACTGAAGAGGTTTACTTTGTACTGCTAACACAAACAAACACGACAGCCACACACAACTACCACGCTGACGTATTGGAAGCGAATTTCTTACAGTTCTTTCTCTCACAACCATTCCGAAATCATAAACTGCATAACTAATCATTTAAAATTTTAAAATTACATTGATAATTAACTAATACCGCTGTCAAATTAATTTTCTTAATTTTAAGAAATTTTTTAATGCTAATTTATGCAGATTTTAACGATGATCGCGATAGTAAAATCAGAGTTTCAAAATAGTGTGAGAAAAAACTTATGGTTTTTTGTGTATGGGTAATAACCGTTTAAATTCTATACTCAATTTATAGATACTCAAAAGTATAGATATAGTTTTTGAAGATGGAGGTTCTCCGAAACGCGTCAACGAAAGTAGAATTGACGAAGGCAGATCATTATACTGAACATAGTGACAATAATCCTAGCAAAAAAGAAGAAGAATATAAAAAGAATTTCATCGTTTAAATTATTTACATTTAACAAAATAAAAAGGAAATTAAATAATGATGTAATTTTATATTAATATTTTTTTTAATATTCACATATATATCAATATTTTATCAATATCAATAGTAATATTTATCAAGTATTTTATATCAATATCAGTCCAGAACATGCACGAAGAAATCGCTATACTTCACGTTTACAGCCACTCAACCTGTGGTCCAAAGTCAAACAGTAATTTTCTATGAAAAAATGTTTAACAATCTAACAAGAACGTACATTTTTTCCAACTTTGCCACTGACGTAACTTCTCTATTTGAAAAACAGAAATCCTCTCTTACTGAAAGAATCATTAGGCTACATAATCTAATTATGTTTTACATTTTTCACTTTTAATAATTATACCCGGAAATTTTTGAGTAAATAAAATCAACACAATACAACGTTAGTTCTCTACTAAATTGTGTTTTTCCCTAAATATAAGTAAATATATAATGGTTCTGTGTCAGGAAGCGAAGCGAATTGTTAACTAACACGCCTCATTTGGTGCTCACTTTAATGTTATGCAGACTTGGACCTCAGCATCACAAAACCTCCTGTTGATTGCGATTTTAATTTCATTGGTGAATTAACACGTGTACAAGAGCAACTGTTAACGATTGATTGATTAATACATTTTTTGAAGTAAGTTGGGACCACTCACTGAGCCTCGGACAACAGGCGGAATGCAGACTGGCCAGTAATCCTTTGTTTGACCTACGGACCTCCTTACAAACATTAACTTTTTAAACTAAGCAAGTTATATACCGAGCGATACAAGCTAAACATAAGCTCCATATCCCATTTTCTTTCTCGAGACGTGAATAGAAACCAAATTGAAATTATATATAATTCCTTACCGGAAGCACCTAGCGTCGACGGTTTTACAGAATACAAAGTTTCCTTAAGCAAAGTTTTTATTATATTCTTAGCGGTAGAATATAATACACAACGCTCTTGCATACAAAATATGTATTTTTGTCATGTACTTTTAAATTCAACTTATTCATTTTAATCAAAACATACATAAATTAACAGCTGCAGTTTCACTGACTCAATGGATGCGAATTTCCAGCGATAATTTTCTTCGTCTATTTTGAAAATATGATTTCATTATTTCAAACTTAATTTTTGTATTTTCAATATAATTTAAAAATTTTAAATGTTAATCTTATCGCTGATTATAATGATGAAATTCAATTTTAATATAAAGTAAAAAAGTTATGATTTTTTTAAGATTTGAAATGACCACCATTTTGAAACTTTTGAACCGACTTTGTTGGGTAACGAGCTTGTGAGTGAACTAAATAAGAGGGACGGTATCCATAATTTACCGGTTGTTTGGAAGTGTCTGAATTGTGTCCAACCTCAAGTTCATTGACTGTTTCACTGGACTTAATCGGTCTGACTAATGTGCTTGATGGCCAGTCAATGTATGTCAGCATCAAACATATATGCTTTATACCAGGGATGCACAGACTTATTAAAACTAGGGGCCACTCGGGCAAATCATGAACTGATGGCGGGCCGCCAGAAGTATAGGTAATTAAAGACAATAAAAAATGCATATAATGTATTAAAATTGAAAAATAATTTATTAATTATAATTTATTAATTTGTGGCACTGCATAGTGCTTACAATCTTTTTTATATTTGGGTCAAATTTACTTGTAGCAACACGTAAAACTGCTTCCAAACTTTCATTTGCAAGGTGGTTTCGATTTTTTGTTTTATTATTATTCAGTATTGAAAAAGTTTGTTCACATATATAGGTAGAACCAAATAAGCTGGCACATTTCAGAGCGTTTATGCGCAACTCTTTGTACATATTTTTGTCAATGCAGTGGTAAAAGTTCAACAAGTCTCCCTCGTTGAATTTGTTGCGCAAATCTTGGTCGTTTTGCAAATCGATAATTTCTAACTGCATTGACTCTGGCGCATTTTCAACTGAAATCGAGAAAGGATTGCTGAATATGTCCAACAGAGGTTTCACTTTTTTGAAGTCCGAAAATCTGTCTTGAAAAGAGTGAATCAGAATATCCAGCTTTTCTACATAACTGAAATTAATCGCAGTTTTGTTGAATTTTTCGGCCATTTTCTTATAATTCGGAAAATGATTGTAATTTCCAGAAGTCAGTTGCGATCTGAAAAGAGTCAGCTTGCATTGAAAGGATGATACATGAGCGTAGAGCTGGGATATCAGTTGATTTTTGCCTTGAATCCGTGTGTTCAAGACATTCAAATGATTTGTAATGTCAACTAAAAAAGCCAAATCACACAACCAATCAGGATTTTTAAGTTCCGGGACATCCTTTGCTTCTCCACCAGAAATATTCCAATTTCTTCTATTAAATTTAGAAATCGTTCAAGTGTCAATCCACGACTTAGCCACCTTACTTCTGTATAAAACAGCAAATCTCCATATTCGCTTTCGATGTCATCAAGGAATTGTTTGAATTGCCTGTGATTGAGTCCTCGTGATTTGATGAAATTTACAGTCGAAACTACCACCTTCATGACATTTTGAAATTCAATTTTTTTAGAACAAAGGGCTTTAGTGTATGATGCAATGAAACTGCATGAGATCTTCAGCGTTTATGTTTTTTCTTGCAGATACTTTTTAGCAAAGTAACTAGCCCGGAATTGACACCAATCATAGAAGGAGCACCGTCAGTCACAATTCCTGATAATTTTGATAAGTCAAAACCAGTTTTTGAACACTCATCCAAAAGTACATTGAGTATATCAACTCCTTTAGTTTGACCTTTCAATGAACACATTCCTAATAACTCTTCTACGACTTCAAAATCTTGAGTAACACCTCGTATGAATATGAGTAGTTGAGCTGTGGAACTAATATCAGTTGATTCGTCGAGTGCCAATGAAAAAATTCAATTATCTTAGTCTTTTCAGTTAATTGTTCCGCAATATTAGCTGACAAAGACATAATTCGTCTTTGGATTGTCATACGATTCAGTTGAATTTTCTCAAACTTTTTTGCTGCTTCTGGACACATTTTCTTAGCGGCGATTTCAATGCATTCTTTTACAAAATCTCCATCATTGAAGGGGCGACTTCGCTTTGCTATCATTCGAGAAATTTCAAAACTAACTTCTGTAGCCGTTTCTGAATCTTCAATGAGTTTTGTGAACACAGTTTGCTGACCAATAAGCTCCTGTTTCAAAGACAACACTTTTTGCTTTCTTAATTCGCCTGTAAATTTGGTAAAAGAAGAATGCTGCGTTTCATAGTGCCTTTTACATTATATTCCTTTGCAATCGCAACAGAATTCTTACAAATTAAACAAACGACTTTGTTATGCAACCATACAAAAAAATATTTCTCAGTATATATTTCTTGAAACTGCCGATTTTCATCTTTAGCCTTACGTTTTTTACTAGGTCCTGGCTTGTCCATGTTGCGTTATAATCCTGTCTAGGGTTAACACTGCATCTAAAAACAATTACAGTACCTACTTAAATTACCCATCCTTTTAAATTACCAAGAATAATTGAATAAATAGGTAGGGAAACATTTATTGATAACAGAGTTTTACTTACGATTTCACAACACAATTATACACTTGACGGGTTAACACTGCAACAGTAGATCTACGTTGAATTTGGATTAAACTATATGCAAGAATGATAAAAAAACTTTAATAAGACTTCAAAATAAAAAAGGGTTAACAAACAACAACACAGAAACAAACAGTTACGGCGGTACAGAAGATCAGACAAAACACAGAACACTACTTCGAGAAGTCTGCCACGTCTCGGTCAGGACTGCAGGACTGAAGGGCTGCCCCTTTGGCATCCCTACTTTATACCGTCATAAGAAGGTTATAAAGGAAACCTTTAAATGATGGCTTATTCTAGTCATGGGTCGTACTAGGTGTTTTCGATACCAGGTATACCTGTTCCAAGTACGTAGACCTACCTATTCCAAATACCTGTTCCACAGATACCAACTAGTATTTACGCTACGTAGTGTTGTTGAAAATACTAAATAAACTACATATACTGCACTGAAGAATCTAAACTAACATTTCATTTTTAGTAACGGTTTGATTTTCAGTTATTTAGTATTACAATGAAAAAATAAATTACGGCTTGTTCAATTTTAATTCTTTCATTTAAGCTGTTGGTGAGGTACATTATTTGAATTTCTAATTATATTTTAATAATTAGGGGGTACTTTTAGGCTTTACAGAGAGTTCAATAATAAAAAGACATAAAATATGTGTACCTTTATATTATTTTTAAATATAGCAATAGCTTTAGATGACATAATATTATTACGTGTTCCTAAAAAATAAAATAAAAAAAGATATGCCAGTCTGAATTTATATAATGATTGTCAAGTACACTGTTATTTTTTCTAACAATAAGGCTAGTGAAAGACAATGGCAACATTTAGCCCATAATATTTCTCAGAATACTAGGCAGGAAGGATGGTGTGGTATCAAGTAAGAAACATCGTTACGTAACAAAGCATTATCATCAGGACGCATGCGCATAGCACCTAGTATTCAGTGCTCCTAGTATTTCGGATGTCCGTACTAGGTCCATATTAGGGCTGTAAAATACCTAGTAGAAATACCTGTTCTGATATATACGCCTCATGACTAGCTTATTCAGTTCTACTTAAGACTTGGAGCGAGAACCACCTCGAAGTTGTCAAATACGATTTGGCGAAACTTTGGGACAATGTTGGACAGCAAAAGAGTTGCGTTGGACAGATTTAAACCGGTTTTTAATTTAATGCATATTTTTCTTTCCGTGAAAGAATAATTAAACAGATAACAAAGTAGACGGGAGTAGGGCGTAACATAAAAGACCGAATCCATGTAGGCCTATGGAGGAGCAATAAGGGTATTTGTGTAATTAATAGACACCACTTATCATCACTTAATTATACTATATTTTTGTTTTATTACGACTTCATGATGAAATTAAGTTAAATAAATACGCGGAACGTTCATTAAATTACTGTTTTATGCAGTTTTTAACCGAACTATTTTGTGACGTAATATCACCTACATTGCAAGTTGCATGGACGATTTACTGCGCCAAATATCACTCCGCAAAGTCAATACGCTGACGTGAAGTACGACGTATGATCCCAGTGAAACAAATCTAGCTAATCGAACTAATTCAGATATTTTGAATTTGTATTTAGATAATTAAATAAAGCGATTTAGCAAAAACAATTAAAGAGTAATACGTGTTAATTAATTACAATATTACAGCAATAAACTATCATAGTGAAGCAAATCTTAAAGGGAATGTGTAATAGCTTAGAGAATTATTAATTTAGAGAATCGTTTTTCCTTGTACAGTATCGTGTTATAATTTAGAGACCGACCTGTGTAATAAGATAGAGAATCCGTACTGTGTATTAACTTAGAGATTACAGTTCCGTAAAGTGTGGTGTATGTTGCCGACGCCGCTGTTTGAAGGCGTTTCAGTATTTTTCCGTAAAGTGTGTTGTACCGTGTTTTGCCGACGCCGCTGCTTGCAGGCGCTTTAGTATCTTGTATCTAACAAGTAGAACTCATAAAAACCAGTTCTTTTATTATTATATATAGTTTCAATATTAAATATCTAAATAATAAAACACGCCATCACACTACATACCCAGTACCTACTTGGGCTGGGTAAGTAGTATGATGGCGTTAAAAATAATTTAAACATTTATTATTCACACCTACAAATATATAAGAAACGTATAAAACATCGCTGTTATACAATTTAACACTTGAATACTAAATAATTATGTTGGCCTGGGTAAGTAGTATAATGGCGTTTAAAATAATTTAATTCACACCTACGAATATATAATCAGCGTATAAACAGATTTTTTTACATTTATATATATTACATCGTTTGGTCCAAAACCTATCCACATCAACTTTATATATTTCTTTAACTAAGCGAGTTCTACTTGTTAGATAAAAGATATTGAAGCGCCTTCAAACAGCGGCGTCGGCAACATATACACACGGTACAACAAACTTTACGGAACTGTAGTCTCTAAGTTAATACACAGTACGGATTCTCTATCTTATTACACAGGTCGGTCTCTAAATTATAACACAGTACTGTACAAGGAAAAAAGATTCTCTAAATTAATAATTCTCTAAGCTATTACACCTTCCCATCTTAAAAGCGTCAAAAAATAAAAAATTGACAAAGCTAGAAAAGGCAGATGAGGGTACTTAACAAACAAAAAAGCGAATGCTGTTAACCTACATATACTTTATCATTGTAGACCTAATTTCTTTTTTGTTTGCATCTTTTAATTTGATTTAATTATCTTCTTTAATGCAGCTATCGTTTACAAACTTCACTATTCATCATGTTTGTTTCCTGTATAAAAATGATAAATAATTATTCATTAATCATTTTCTTCCCGTTTAGCGCCATGTTGGTGCATTTAAACAAGCACTTAAATAAAAATACACTTTCAAATTTAGTATAACCTAATGAGTGTTAGTTATAATATCTAACTTTCTTTTATCCTTAAAATAATGACTCCAACTTTATGGTTAAGATAGGATTTGTACAACAGAAACAGAAATTTTAAGAAAATCGTTAAAACAAAAAGGACTAACAAGAAGCTTTGATCCTAACTTCAAAACTGCTTTATCTTAAGCTTAAATATTTTTGAAAATCTAATCGTTACAATCACTGTTACAAGCTACATAAATTTGCATTTTGAAATTTTAAATTTCATTGAAAAAAAATTAGTGTTAGAATAACAATGAATGTAAAATAAAAAAAATATATTTTTTTAAATTCGCTTCTATCACATCACATGCGTACCGCGATTATTCTTAGTTTTTGAGTTATTATATTGTGCTTACAAATATACGTTTTATCATAATTAATTAATTTTGAAATCCTTTAGTACATATTTAACGATTTTTTTAACAAAGCACAATCATCTGCACTGTAAATCGGTTTTAATCAAGCTCTGATGGGAGCTCAAGTGGTGTTCCCTTTTGTTATTTATCAATATGTGATCCACTGTTGGCAGTTTAATACTCTCATACATTTGACATTTTATTTGTTGATATTAATTGAAACTTATTTAATTGTACATTTCTACAATGATTTTATTTATACACTCATAACCCTGGATATCCTCACAATTGCAACTTCATTAAAAAAATTCAAATATTTGCCAAACCTCAAAAAATAATAGTAAATTTACAAATGCTTAACAAAATATATAACAGCTGTTATTCACGTTAATAATTTTCTTTTTTTTAAGGCGAAAAGCACATTAAGGCTATTATCGCCTCCTTAAATGTAAGTGTAAGTGTAAAGTGTTAAAGTCTTAAGTGTAGTGTTGTAAGTGTAAGTGTGCATTAGACTCGGGTACCGCGAGGGACGTCTAAATCCTCTTAATAGGTGCAGCTAGTCTGCATCCTCTCTGCAGGGCATTACCGATATTAACACAAAAATACTACACCATTCATGAACTTATGAAAACTATAACTTGTATCCATTCCTAAGAACATATTTAAGAAAAATAATTTTCCACTAAATTCGAGATTATATATAATATATAAAACAATTCTTCAGCACTACTTATGATTTACCAGTCTCTAAAAATATTTTTTTCGAATTTGAACTTACGAAATTATAGCATTAGAGGAAAACTAGCTATTTCTTCCGCCAGCCCAACGGAATTTTGTATAATTATTTAAACGTTTATCATAGAAACCAATATTAGAACGACATTTTATAATTTAGTTTCTCAACAACAAAATTAATTTTCTGTTAAGAAAATTAAATATTATAAAAAAATAATAAATACTATAAAATTTTGATATTGTTATAACAAAAGGTGTTTATATAGCTGATAAACATTTTTAAAGGCTGTTATTCAAAATACTTTTGTATATTGAAGACAGCTGATCATTATCATTGTTTCTTATAGACAATTTCACCAATTTTAGCCCTTTATTAATAGCTTTAACAGGTTTTAACATTCTTTATCGTTTTAGCCCTTTCTTAGTTGCTTCAAAAGGTTTGAACATTCTTTAATAGCTTTAGTTCTTTCTTAATAGCTTCGACAGGTATGAACATTCTTTAACCATTTAGCCCTTTCTTAATAGCTTCGACAGGTTTGAACATCCTTTAATATTTTGGCCCATTCTTAAGAGCTTCGACAGGTTTGAACATTCTTTGACAATTTAGTCCTTTCTTAACAGCGTCGGCAGGTAAAAACATTCTTTAACAATTAAGCCCTTTCTTAACAGCTTCGACAGGTTTGAACATTTTTTGACAATTCAGCTCTTCCTTAACAGCGTTGACAGGTTTGTTACACAGAAAATCTGATCCGAATTTCGACGTCTCAAGTAGAATCTTTAAAAAAATCAACTTTTCTTTAGAATACATTTTTTGAAAACATGATTTTATCATTTTAAACCTGACTAAATTAATATTTCATAGTCCACTAAAATTACGAAAATGATTCCAATGATCAGGGTTTATTTTCGTAATTTCTACGCAATTTAAAAATTTTAAATGTTAATTTATGCAGATTTTAACAGTGATTACATCATATTGAAATCTGATATTCAAAAAATTAAAACGAAAACTTATTTAGATATTGATGATAATGTTTTGTAATTCGCTTCCATTACGTCAGCAAGACAGTTGCGTGCGCAATTATTGTTATGTTTATGGTTAAGAAATATTGTTTTTGAGCTTTTTAACCGAGACTCAATGATAACTTCTCGAATTTTACATAAAGAATTTTCTTAACAAGTTTAGGCTGCTACATTATGCAAACATATAACGATGGTAAAAACATATTGAAGTAAAGTGTAATAAAGTTCTGTTTTTTTAAGAATTTAAATGGTCATTTTGAAACTGATGTTGCTGAAAACACGTATTCAAGTTATTAACAAATTTCGAATCGAATCTTATTATATTTTATGGAAACAAAATTGCTAAAGAAAGAGTGTTTTTTTTAAATATATATTTAAAACATTTTTAACAACTCATAAAAAGAAGATGTAGAGACGAGGATCGGCGTTCATTTCAAGGTCCCGAGACTGGGTCTTACAATGATGACCGCTTCAATAGCTAATATTCCAATGTATATTAGTTATAAGGTACATGAAGGACATTATTAAATTAATCCATGCCAAATTTTTTTTTTTTTTTTTTTTTTTTCATTATGAAAAATGAGCTGAAATACACGTTTGGTGTTAATATAAACAAAAGTAATTATAAAACAGGGATTGGCTGAAAAGAAATTAATTTGTTCTCGCATGGAACTTGATTGGATGAAATGTTCCACCATTTCCAGAGTGTTTATTAACTTTTATGGGTGCTGTTTAATAGCAATTTTAATTGCAGCCAATTATAAAAATTGATGCAATTTGCCAGTGTACAGTATTTCCATTGGAAAAGAGCTACTAGAACAGTCATTACAAAGGCCAGGCTCTTTACCTTGAAATGAACGGAGATATTTCAATATAGATCATTTTTTAAAGAGTCACTTATAAATTATATATATATAGTCTTTATTTTTTTACATGAAACTTACATATTTAGAATAACTACAGTTTTTATAAAGCTACAAATAACTAGAACTAACTTGTACAAAAGTGAAAAAGGTTTTAGACATTTCTCATGGTCCTTCGACCGTCCGAGGAGTTGACCATACTGCTTATACGTTTTTCTTCTTTATAAAATTGTTTCACGATCAAATTTTATAGGTATCTATTTTTTTTCTTTTTGCTATTTTTTTAATAATTAAAATCCTTAATTAAATCATATCTGTAATGCCAAGCACTTCTACAATATCCGCTCACGCATATCCATTTGTTTAGCATGTCCTTAAGTTGACCCCTGTCCAAAGTAGTAACACCAACACCAAACCATTGTATATATATATATATATATATATATATATATATATATATATATAGTGCACTAATTTGTCGTGTTTAAATAAAATTAGATTCGGGCCTTGCCAGGAAGGTCTAATGTACAGATAGTTTCTGAATGAACGCAGAATAAGCGCGGGCTAGTTAACTAGTAGTTAAGTAGTTTTTAACAACATAACTTTAAACTTAGTATAGCATATCAGTTTGTCAATGAAAACAGCTGATCATTACGAATTGATACAAAACAACTGATCTTTTAATACAACTACCAAAATGAAATTAATGATTCATTTCATATACTTAAATCGGTCAAACATCTTCGTAGTTTTCGTAGTGTAGTGGTTATCATGCTCTCCTCACACGCGCAAGGTTCGATGCCGGGCGGAAACACACATTTTTAATTAACATGAGACTCGCGACGCGCAAAATATACTGTTATCCAAATAAACATGTTCCTCGCATCACGCGTCCCGCAAAATCCAACATCACAACCAGCCCTAAAACATGATGCATGTTAAAAATTAAAAATAAGCGGCTTCTGTTAATTACACATTTACCATTTTGTCTGTACAACAAATGTATAAGTAGTTATTTATGTATAAGAATTAGTCATTTGAAGAGAATAAGCGTTTAATAAATCCAAAATGCGGCGCCTAACAACAGAGCGGAATAACGACCCTCCGTGGAATTGCTAGTGAATATTTATAAAGGCGCTTTGTCTGTAGCCTATGCTTCGTAATGGCTTTGCGCATAAATTTCCATGACTGCAATAAGAACAAAGAAGGACACTTGTTGCTCAGGATCAGACACCGGGCGAAATACAACAGCAAAAAAATAATTTACATTAAAATTGTGTGATCATTTGGGACACAAAGCAACATTGTTAACAACATTGTTTAACGAAGAAAACAATATTCTGAGACTTTTGTTTAATGTTTCAAATAATGCTTAATTTTAATGAAATATTAAATTTAGTTAAACTGTACAATTTAGGGTCCTTAGGGTAAAATCACTCGCGTCTGTCTTACCGTCGGTATCTTCCTATTTATACGTTAACTATTCTTACCTGTCACTATAAAAATTTGGCCGAAATTGTCTTTGTAACAGCCGGAAAATATAGATGTTGTAACACAGGGAAATATAGACATTGTAGCACAGGAAAAATATATATGTTGTAGTACAGGAAAATATAGATATTGTAGCACAGGAAAAATACAAATGTTGTAGCACAGGAAAATATAGATGTTGTGTGAACATGAAAGTATAGATATTGTAGCACAGGAAAATACAGACATTGTAGCACATGAAAATATAGATGTTGTAGTACAGGAAAAATGCAGTGTAAAAATATCTTTAAGTAAGCACAGAAAAATATAGATGCTGTAGCATAGGAAAAATATAGATGTTGTAGCACAGGAAAAATATAGATATTGTAGAACATGAAAATATAGATATTTTAGCATAGGAGAAATATAGATATTGTAGCACAGGAAAATACAAATATTGTAGCACAGGAAAATACAGATGTTGTAGCTCAGGAAAATATAGATATTGTAGTACAGGAAAATATAGATATTGTAGCATATAAAAAACATAGATGATGTAGCACAGAAAAAATATAGATGTTGTAGAACAGGAAAAATATAGATGTTGACAAAACATATTTAGAATTAGTTATGGGGTCAAATCGTAAGGGCGAAATTTTATTTATCAAGTGTGGGGTACAATTTGAAAATAGAAGTGATAATAATTCTGAATGCATATATATATATATATATATATATATATATATATATATATATATATATATATATATATGTGTGTGTGTGTGTGTGTGTGTGTGTGTGTAAGTAACATGACTAGTTACTATAGGAACAAACTATAGGAATTTGAAAATCTGAAAATTGAAACGTAATAAACGTTTATATTCTATACCAAAGTGTCACGTGATACAGCAGTCTGTTTATACTATTAATACTTCAGTCCAAATGTGTGATTCGTTTGTATAGGATTAATAGGAAAGCTTACATACATATGCGTATGTAAATACACGCGCGCGGAAGCGTTTTTGTTGCAATTTTAGCTAATTTCCATTTGAAAATGAGCTATTTTAGAGCTACTACCATGAGAAGATCTTGAAATGAGCGCCGATTCTGACCCCTAAGTTCAATTTTTAAAGAGTCGCTAAAAAGTGTGTATACAAATTATTGTATGCATTAGCACGCTTACGGTCGCAACTTGGGTTAGATTTGATTTAAATTTGGCACAAAAATCAATTTCGGCAACAAAAATCATTTCGAAATTTTCAAAACTGCTGTCATTTTAAATATCGTAACTTCCTTGCGTTAAAAGTTTTAAAAAAAATTATTTCATCACCGTAATCAGCGTTAAAAATCTACCTAAAGAAGTATTTTAAGTTTTCAAAATCAGTGAAAATTTTAAAAAAATGAATTTTACGGCGAGTGATCAAAGTTTATTTTTGTATTTTCAATAAAATTTTGAAGTTTAAAATGATAAATAATTTATGCCCTGAAATCATATTTTTAAATTATTGTAAAATTATTGAACTTTACTAGTTAAAGAACTTGTTCAAGCTACTTTTTTGTGTTGAATCAAATCTGACCAAAATTTCGAACTTGAGAACGATAACAAACAATCTTTCAAAAAGTGATTTAGCGACAAGTATTCGTTCGTTTCATGATTCAGGATCTGGATCTTACTATAATGGCCGCTCCCTCATTTACCAATGGTGATTTGCTATTACAGTAATATTTAAGCAATATTCTTAAACTAAAACATAATCATCATATATATTACTTCTCGAGTCAACATCCCTTTTTCTCAGCACATACTATTCGTACAGGCATAAATGAGATATCTTTAGAAAGATTTCTTAACCATTTTGCGCTAAAACGTACTGTTTGTGGAAAATTTTAACATAAAATACAATTGTAATTGTCACAGGCATCATGGATGCGCACGCGCGGAATCCCAAATGAGACAATATTTTGTATATTTTACAAAGCTAACTTATTAATCACAAGTAGACAATCCCATTAAAATATCTCTTTTTTGCATATCGTAGTTAGAACAATTTCAATATTTACTTAAATGTCATTAAACGTGTAGCCTATGTGGACTGACAGTCCTCTATCCCTACCCGTCGTACAAGCCGGGACAAGCATTTCGAATACCAAACACATATTTCGAACACTGTTTTTACTCAAATACATCTGTGATTTCTCCCTCCATCGTGCATTTATCTGTTGTTAATACGGACATCATAAAATACGAATTACAATAAAAATATCAAAATACAATTAAAGGTTATCAAGCATGCTTTTTCATTTGAATAGAAGACAGTTACTTATTAAAATTGCGTTTGCTATCACTATAAACAAGTCGCAGGGACAGACACTTAAAGAGCAGAATTGTATTTACCAAGTCTTTACTCACGGACAATTGTATGTAGCCTTTTCAAGGGTAACTAAATCAACTAACATATTTGTATCCATTAAAGAAAATGAAATAGTTATTGAAAAAGCCGTGTTTGCATAAAACTTTCATAACGCAATATTTTGCACTGGCTCCCTGATTTCAACTAATATAACATAATAATTATAATTATCCTGCCACAGTTTCAATATCCAAGTTCACAGATCGATGATTTCCATATGAACGAATGTCAATAGATTCAGTTTTCCATCAGTGTGTAATTAATATGCTGTGGCATGCATGTGTACACATACATTCCATTCTCGATAGCAAACACGCTTTTAAGTAAACCAAAACATTAACTTATCATGAGCTGGATACAATACAGGCAATCGCTCAATATGTAGGGTATTAATAATCAGACTACAAAAAAAAGTAAATGTGTAAATAATGGGCACCGCTTATTTTTTTATGTTATTTGCGCCAGAATGCTTTGTTTAATGAACGTGGATTTGCTCCCATTCGTCCGGTATGTTGTGGACAGTATCCGAGAAGTAGAAGGCGTTTTGTACTAAATGGTCGTGGTTTAAGTTAGAAAAAAACAGTTTTGTTTTGGTTTTATAAAATACATAATTTAAAATTTAATTTTGAAATTATTTTAATTTTTAATTAAATTGTTTGCATTATGAGCATGGGGAATATTACCCTAACATAGAAACGTCAAATTTCCTTGAACAAAGATCTTTGATGAAATAAATTTGACTATTCTTGATGAAATATCCCTTTTATGAAACTTTGATGAATCTTTCATATGTTGTAACCTTTGACAGAGATTTTTAAATACTTTTGTATAACCTCAAAATTTTGTCACTTCCTGTTTGTATTACATAATTCTTTACGTTATTTTTGTTGCGTATAATTTAAAATAATGACAAAATTGTCACGGACCTTTGAAGTAGTAAAAACAACAACGAAAAAGAAGATTGTTTGTAGAATATCCAAACAAATGCTTACAAAAACCGAGATTTACAATACATTCATTTTTAAAAATTAGTATATGTGAATTACGATCTTCCAAATACAATTCGTTAATAATAGTGGCACTTACACCTAGTATCTTCCTCCTTTGTATCTATGACCCAAACTCTTTTTCATTTTCCTCTTTTTATCTTTAGTAGCGTTTAATGCAACAGTATAACAAGTCAACAATATTCGATCCACTATAGCTACTGCACTTGAATAGACATAACCCCAAAATATATCTAGTTAATAACTCAGCTGATCGATATGTTTACGAATGCGATATGTTTTCTTTGATGAAATTTGACACTTGAACAAGTTATGTGGTCACATTTTCATCATATATTTGACAAATATCTTTAGTAGTGTAATATGTCCCTTTGCGATAAAATCTGTATAAATTAATATTTCAAATTAAATTTAGAATCGCTGTCATATACGTTTTCGTAATTGCAATGTAATTTAAATTTTAAAATGCTAATGTATGCAGATTTTAATGTTAAAAGAAGTTGTGATTTCTAAAGATTTGAAATGGCCACAATTTCTTAACGGATTTTTTGCTGGCTGAGCTTCTACCAAAGTCTACTTTTTTTGTTACGTTTCAACAAAACGATTCGAATTTGAGAAATATATCCAGTATTTAACTGTGATTGCTATCATTTAATCATATATGGATTATTATTTTTATTGGGATTTCCAGAAGCCGCCATTTTAAAAAGTATAAATTTATTTTGCTGGCTAACGAATTTGCGTAAGCATCTACGAAAATCAAATTTTGTGCTACGTTTCAATTCTAATTTTTTATATGTACCATTTAGAGCAACCCCGGCCCATATCGCAACTTGTGCATGGTGTAACCTATGTAGAGCAGTCAATGTGTGAACATTGAATATGAACGTACTAAAATTATAACCTTTATGAGAGATATGTGAGCGCTCGCTGAAGGGTGGTATATTGTTGCAGTGTTCGGCTACACTCAAGTAGACTGTCTACTTTCTCAAACGTCTCCACCCCTTGTGCTTGCAGCCTGCAGCGTTCGTAGCGGCACATACTCCAATTACTTGGATTTTAGCCGCTAATATCGAGTAGACTTTTTGTAATGGTGGCTGTAGTAGTACGTTTATATTCAATGGTGTTGAGTGGATATGTGATTTGAGCTAGAGGTATGGTGGGATCGCTAAGCCCATCAGCTGCTCACTTCAGCTGCCTCCGCCGGCGAAAGAATAGAGTTATATAATGATTGTTTATAATGACCTTTTATTGGAAATATTGGTGCTATCATAGTAAAGCCCAGACTTGGGATCTTCAAATGAGTCCGATCCTAATCTGTAAATCACTTTATGATGGGTCGTTAAAAATTGTATTTCTATATTCTTATAAAATACACACGCGCGCACATACACACACACACACACACACACACACACACACACACACACACACACACACACACACACACAATAAATGTATGTGTTGTGGTTTTAGCAATAGTGTTCGCAATTTTGTTTCTATTTGATTCAAAACAAAAATCGATTTTTTGTGCAAGTTCCCCCACCCAGAAAAAGCCGTGCAATAGTTTCAAAATAGTGGCTAATTATTTTGTTTTTAAATAATAATTTTTTTCCTTATACCTTTATTCAGCTGTGATTCCGCTAACGTAGTTAGCGTTTTATTCTGCATAAAACAGATTTTTTAATTTTCAAAATCCGTTGAAATTAATGAAGGAAATGAATTTCACGGCAGTCAGGGTTCATTTTGTATTGTCAATGTAATTTTAAAGAATTAAAATGCTGGTTATGTTAATAGTTGTGAGATTTAAAAAATAATTGAATCGCATTACATTCAGTAAAAAACATTAAATAATAATTTCGCAGCACAAACACTCCATTGTTGAAAACAGACTGTGGTACAGTATTATAAGCGCCTTAATTATTGCCAGATACCACTTGCACCTCACCAAAGCTTAACATCTTGCATAACATTTCTTAAATCTAAATAAACCAAAGACAAAATGAGCTCTTCTCTTCTCTTCTCTTCTCTTCTCTTATCCGCGTAACTGATTACTGCACGTCTACCAACTTCCTTGCTACTTTAAATTAATCTCATAATTCATTTAAATTATCCGACCACAATATGCATTGTTTTCTTAATGTTACTGAAACCCCCTTCGTTCTACTGTTATTAAATAAATTTAACAAATCTACACTATGTATAAAATTTTAAGTACATAACTGTGGTAATACTGATGGAGGAAATGCTTTTATTTTTTCTTTACCAAAAATAAATTTAAGAAATCTTTCCATTGGGAACAATAACGCAAGGACATTTTAACAACAATGTAAGGACACTGGTAACAATAATGTTAAGACATTCTATTGGTAACAATAATGCAAGGATATGCTGTTGGTAACAAAAAAAGGGCATTCTGTAGGTAATAATAATGTAAGGATATTCTATTGGTAACAATTATTTATTCTGAAAATTCCGTGCATACAGTCCTCTAAAAGCCTAGGCATCTTGTCAAGTCAGAGAGAGGAAGAGATTGAATGATTGATTAACCACGTTTTATTTATTAGAGGAGAAGTTGGGACCATTAGGTCCTTTCTTCCATTTAACCTCACAATATCTTACAAAAAAGCATTTATTGAACAATGACGAATTGAATAATAAAAACAAAATAAAATTCACAGATTTATTATTATGATTATTAATATTTAAAAATAAAACAAATCAATTACACTTGATAAAAATTAACTGAAAAAAAAGAAAAGAAAAGAAATAATAATAGTATTAAAAACGAAACAGGTTTGTACATGAAGTAAAAGTATTGTTTAAAACTAAAAATATGCATTTAATAAAAACTCTTCTATAAAAACAAGCTTTAAAGAAAATATAAATAAACCTGCTTCATTAATAAACTACCCCAAACAGAGATCAGTCCATACCACTAATACATTTTTTTAAAAGTGAGCTCGGCCATTAATCGACTTTAGTGTACCTGTGGCTCACCGATACTATAAAAGAATTTTTTTACATAACAGTGGTGTGCTTAGTTATAATCAACATTTTTCACCAATTTCTTTTACCTAAGTACTTATATTCAAAGCAAAAACAAACTTACTTGTCAAGTTGGCACCCCAGTCTGAAGAACAACATGTAATGTTTGTTAAAATATGATAAAAACTGAAAATAATTTAATAAAGTTTTGATTTCTTGTAATAAGATAAAATGATCACTTTTTAAATCAAACACAAAGAGAGAGAGAGAGTATTTTGTTTTAGAGAAAGCATTTTAGTGAATAACAATAAGAAATTGGAAAGGTTCTATAGGGAAGGTCATCATGGCAAAACCTAGTTTTATGGCCATAAAATGAACATCTAATCTGCTTACTAGAACCTCTTTTGAATGGTTGTTAAATAGGCAATATCTAATCTCATTTAAAAACTAATTTATATCAAACATAGTCTACAAATAGTATAACAAAATGTGTGTTGTTAAATTCCCTCCCCCAAAATATATATATCGGACAGTGAAAGGAATTTGAAAAACAGTAAAAGTAATTTACGTTTCGAAGGTAAATAAAAAACAAATCATACAACACAATTTCTTTAATTAATTCTTAAACCATAGAGTATCAAATAAAATTGTTTTAATTTCAAATTTGTTACACTAAATTAAGCTATGTACCTCCATATGATTACATTTTGAGAAATTAGGTTATTAGGTTTTCTGTGAATAGTTTTCCTGTAAAAGGTATCTACCAGACTTTTGTGTCATCCTGTACAGATAAAACACGAAATGTAGGCCTGAGACAGTTGCATTTATATTTTAAACAAACAAAATCCTAGCTTAAACTGAAATCTTAACGTTCCAGGTTGAACTTAAGGAAGGTTTTAAACAACAGATGGGGACAAAGCTCTCAGAAAATAAATGGATTAAGTAAAGTGTGTGCGTATGTTAATATGGCAACTCTGTTTTGCTTTATTCAGAAAAACTTAATTTATTATAAGGGAATATAAAGTTACCCGTAGGCCTACTGGGTGATCAGAAATTTTGTGTATGGAATATTTATGAAAAAATTATAGGCATATGGCTGTCAATGTTTATAAGTTGTGCAATGAAATAAACATGATTTACTGGTTTCATTTATATAAATAATTAAACAAATAAATCTTTAATAATACAAACTTGATACAAGAAAGTTGCATTGAAGAAAGAAGTATTATATTGCCCTTGATTCACTATATTTGTTTATTATTTGATTATTAATATAATTACCCCTAAGTAGACATTCATGTGGCCTGTGTTAAACATGCTTTCCTAAAGATGAAGCCCACCAATATAAATTTTTTAAGCCACAAAACGATTTTTTTTTAACTTAGTAAAACTAGTTAGGACACTAATAAACTATTCGTTTCTAACCTAAATTAAAACAGTATGTTTCATCCACAATAATCACTTAGTATAGAATAACTAGTCTCTTTAGTACTGTGACTTAATAATTATACAAGTTCAAATAGTTTCACTCTTTTCAATCTTCTACGCTATCGTTGTTGAATAGCTGGAGGGCTTCAACATTGACGTGTCAATCCTTGTTTGTGACTTTCAGCAAATATTTTCACTTCATTATTGACAGTTGGAACCTGAAGATCTTTATGTAAGTTGTCATTTCAGATGTACCAAGGAGCATCAACAATACCACAACGTACTTTATTTTGAAGACATTGAATAATATTTTTATCAATTTGACTGGCACAACCCCACAGTTAAATACCGTAAGTCTGACCTGCTAATAAAACAGTAGCTTGTAGGATCCAACGACCCATTAACCAATTTTTGTGTATTTTAGTTTCAGCAAAATGAAATATTCAAACATCATATTAATATTTTTAGAAAGAAAAAAGACACATACAACAAAAATATCTGATTTAATATTATACAATATGTTCTTGTTTAACCAATAAACATTCTAAACAGTTTGGAAACTTAGTTTTTAAGATTGTTAGCAAATTAAAAAATAACCTATTGCTGTCTCCATCACGGTATATCCCCTCCACCTGGAACTTTGCATTGAGCGCCTATGTTGACCTGTAGATCACTCTTTAAATGGTTGTTAGACTATAAATACATATGTTTAGTTAATAACTCACATATGCCATTAGTGGAACAGCCTCCACCTGCAATTTTGGTTTGGATTTTTGATATCAAACACTCTCACAACTGCAATTTTGGTTTGATTTGATTCAAACTTGGCAATGGGCAACAAACTTCTTCTTTACAATGTTATGCTTAAACCAATCTGGACCTATGGTATCCAATTGTGGGGACCGCTCTCATTCCAACATTGAAATCTTGCAGAGATTCCAGAATAAAATGCTACGAATGGTACGCTCCATGGTACGTGACAAACGAACAGCTGCATCACGATATATACAGTCAAACAAGAAATTCTGGGCGCCATACGAAAAACCTAGATCATAAACCACCCAAATCGCTTAGCGAAAGTCTTGTAAGACTTAAACGAAAATGCCCCAAGACATACTTAAAAAAATAATTTTAGTAATAGTTTGGCAAGAAAAATAATTTTAGTAATAGTTTCGACAAGTTTGTTAAACAGCAAAGTCCTTGACAAAGTAGTGACCACTTTGAAGTTGCTAAGTGGAATATGATTGGTTTAAATGTTGTTTTCAAAACAAAAATATTATTTTATAAAAATCGACCCAAAAAATACAACAATATAACCACATATTACAAATAACTTTGTAGATTAATAAATGGCAGCTTCAACCCCATGTGCCCTAACGAAGTGCTACTGTCAATATTTGATGATTCGGCTCTTTGTTTTCTTAGCGCTTTTATTTGAGCCCCATGAGACCACTAATGCAGTCAAGGATACAGCCCACAATGTAGCCCTGCTTTTATGAAGTGAATACATAAACAAATTTTGCCTTCTGAGAGGCATGTTTGTTGTTCAACAATTAAATTTCTAATGAACAGCACTTACAAATCTGCAAACATATTAACTAATCAAAACAATCAATAGCTTAAAGTTTTGTGCAATAGTTTGAATAATTCTTGAAGAAAGCCTTTTACCGATAAAGTCAGTCATTACAATTTATGTTTACTGATTCACAATTATTATTTTTGAAATATTTTTTACTTAAAAATATTTTTAATAATACTTTTGGAAGTTGAACATTATAAAAAGAAAACCGTTTTTAAGAAAATCATCAGTAAATGATGATGTAATACATAACCAATTTTAAAACTTAATTTTTGAGAATTTTCACTGAATATAAGCTCAAATCCTGACCTCTAGATCACTTTTTAAGGAAAAGGGAGCATTAAAAATCTTATATTTATATAAAACATATGGGGATCCGATTTGATTTAGGCTGGATGGGCACCAAATGCAGAGTAAACTACGCATTAAAAACCGAACCTATTATTTTAAAGTGTGGCCATAGAAAGCGTAGTAAAGCCATGTGATGCCACTTGACTCTGCTCAGCTCTGTTTCACTTTCGGTGGCCGCACTTACATTAAAAACAGTTGGTTAGGTTTTGAATGTGTAGTCCGCTTCATTCAGTGCAACTCAATTCCGCATTTGATGGGCATCCGGCATTAAACTTTTCACAAAAATTAATTGTAGTACCTTGAGTAGTTCATTACCCAGTAAAATCCATTAACAAAATTGCAGCTATTACAAATCTTAATTTTTTTACCGCATGTTTTCTTTTTTGAAAATTTGATTTTCAGATCATAATCATTTGCACAAATAAAAATTTTAAATTTTCAAAATCCTTTGAAATTAAAGGTTAAACAGATGGCTTTCTACAAAAATGTTTTGTTTCATTTATTCTGGTTATTCATAAATGTGATATGGGACTTTGAATAAATCAAATATTGTATGTACAATCTGCATGAAAGGAAAAAATAAGATTGGGTGAAATTGGCAGGATATGCTATACAACAAGGCTATGCCAACTAAACAAACAAAAATACTCCTAAGGAAGGCTGGGAAGACCAGATATGAATACGTAAAGAATGTTGCAAGATTTTTAGATTCCCATATTTGAGACAAGTTAAATTTCGAAGGAAGAAAAGTCCAGCCTGTGTTGATAACGTTAAATACAGTATAAGGTCAAGTTGCATTTAAAAAATATGAAAGATTGCAGCAAAACAAAGCACTGAAAGAAATTAAAATAATAATTTTGAAATTATAAATTATTTAGTCACTGAAAAATTATTGAAAAAGCAAATA
This sequence comes from Callitettix versicolor, assembly GCA_022606455.1. Classification (NCBI taxonomy): domain Eukaryota; kingdom Metazoa; phylum Arthropoda; class Insecta; order Hemiptera; family Cercopidae; genus Callitettix; species Callitettix versicolor. The sequence continues at coordinate 40,436,748 of CM040189.1, read as the reverse complement.
TTATTTCAAAAATAAAAATACATAAAAACAAAAACTTAAGTTGTTTAAAACAAACATTAGTATTCTTCAACTACAATAAAAACTCATAATTTATCATTATTTACATGAATTTCAATAAGAGAAATTTTTGCTAAAAAAATTAACTCAATTTTCCATAAAATAGCTTGTCCTTTTTTATCCAAATACTAGGCTACCAGTAAAAAAGTTTGCAAATGTCAGCATGTATTTTACAATACACATTTCACAAAATAATTTTAGGTGATCAATCCTCTCTCCTATCAATATAGATGTTTCACTTCACAAAATAATTTTAATTAATAAATCCTCTCTATCAATATAGGTGTTTCATTTCACAAAATAATTTTGTGATAAATACTCTCTCCTATCAATATAGGCGTTCCATTTCACTTGTACTTATGTATTTTCTGTATTAAAAAAATGTCTTCTTCAACCAAAAATCAAGACTGGAAACTGAAAGGGTTAGAAAAATTTTAATTTAATGCACGGTGTATCCAATTCCACATAAGCCTAAATGATGTCACACGTAAAACATTCTGTTGAGAGAATGAATGACAAAATCTGATTTACGATTAATCTGCAAATATTTTGCAGTACCTTGAAGGTTATACAGGCCACTTTGACACAAAGTTCCAAGCCAATGGCAAAAGTTGTTCATCAAAGGGAAATATAATTGGATAACAGATGATGTTAGCTGATGCAATTAGTATTCATACACTGGCTTCCGAGGAAAGTGATACTTTAATACTTGGTGATATGAAACACATAAAATGAATAATGAATTTAGGGTTTAATTTGTAATGAATAAATACATATAAATATAAACTAGGAAGATAACTTGTGAAGTGGTGGTTAAATATTTATTATTTGTATTAAAATGTTAATTTGAAACTTTATAGATTTATGCAAATATAGTAATATTTTATAAATTAGTTGTAGTCACTGCTAGACAAACTTCTTTGTAGAAATGCAAAATGACAGGTTCTTTTACAAACTTGAGGGAGAATCAATTTCCACTGAAATATTTTGGCGTTCTTTTCTTACCGGTTTTTTTTTTTTTTTTTTTTTTTAAGTCCGACTATTGTGCACACTTGGGCTAATGCAGACGGTGGGATGATTCATAGCGTATGAAAATGCCAAGCCCTCGCCGGGAATCGAACCCGGATCCTCGGGGTGAAAGCCTAGTACACTATCCACTAGACCACCCAGGCGGCTACCATAGTTTTGTCTGGATATAACAAAACTAAATTTATTAATTGTATGATTCGTACTGCTTTCTTACATCACAGAAATTCAACTCCTACAATTTAAAAAAAAAATCAGAATACACTATAATTTTCCTCACTGTTGATACAAATTCCTTCTTGATTAATAGTACTGCTATCCATTGTAGACAATAACTTATGCAATGCAACATAATGTTAATCAAGAGGCGGCAGATAAATACAGAAAGAATTACTACTGCTGATATAAGGTATGACTCAACTATAAACATTTTGTATTCTGTTGAAATGAGAGGATTTAGACGTCCCTTGCGGTACCCGAGTCTACCACACACTTACACTTACAACACTAAACATATGACTTTAACACTTTATACTCACAGTTACATTTAGGGAGACGATAATAGCCTCAATGTGCTTTTCGCCTTAAAATAAAAAAAAAAAAAAAATACACACTTTGTCTCAGAGATGACTGTGCAGTTATATTTTCTTTTTTTGATACAGTAGTTTAAATATATGTACTGTATTGTAGTATTAATTTCTCATGCAAATTAATGCAACAAAAATTTTATTATATACATAGCAACCAAAAAAACAGTATATCAATGCAATGATAACCTTATTTATGTATTCTTCTTTAATAATTTTGTTTTTAAAATATTTTTTTTTATAACATCAAGTTAACATCACATTTTTTCTTTGGACTCTAAGTGACATTATAACTAAATTTCAAGTGTGTGTGTTTTAGCCCTCTAGTCCAAATTGCCTTAAGTTAGGCACAAAAATCTATTCTGATAATAGCGTGGATAATTTTGTTATTTAGAAAAATCTGTAACTATTTCAGAAGGGACTGAAACTTTTTTCCAAACCTCAAAAATTTATATAGCCTAAAATATTATTTCACCACCTTAACCAACATTAAATACTGCACAAATAATGAGCACTTGAATTTTTTAAATTCTACTGAAATATTACAATGAATCTATTGTAAGGATTCGTTTTTGAATTTTTTAAAAATCATTTTGTTTCCATCATGTCAGCAACACAGGTGCGTGCAATTATTTGTAAAGGAAGTGATTAAAGATCATGTAAAATTATGACAACTTTTAAATACTGCAAATAATATATTTAATATTAATATACCTGATTAAATAAAACAATATAAATTGAATTATTACTAGCCGTGTTTAAAACCAGTACTTAAGAGTTGGCATGTTACTAATAATTTTAATATAGCAGTATTGTCTAAATAAAACTTTTCGGCATAACACAATAATTTTTTTTCTAAAACAGAAATATTATTTTAAAAAAAGCAAATTTTCATTTTTAGCTTAAGACACAGCCTATAAGAAATTGTAACAGTATATAACTTGTTCAAATTGTATGTAAAACTAATTCAATCTCAAACCATTCATAAAATGCATATTTAAACGCAAATTATACATAAAGGATGATTCAATAAGAATGCCGGTTTTAAATTGCAACCAATGCATTGCTGCCATAGCAACATTTTATTTATATATTTGTTAATCAGTATTCTTTGAGGTTATCATAGAATGCCTTACAATGGAACAATCATTAATTGTGGAAACTGATTACAAATACGGTGTTACACAAAAACTATGAAGAAACTTCGTACTGCTCTAGATAATCATAATGCACCTAATAAGTCGATAGTTCATTAACTAATGATAAAATCTGAGACAACGGGTTCAATTGCATCAACATCAAAACATCAGTATGCTCTCAAAACTCAATTTGCCGTCTTTCATAACAGTTGGGCATTTCGAAAAGCTCCCTTCAATGAATTATCATGAAAGCTTATGCAAGCCTACGAAATTCAGTTAACAACTGAAATAACAGAACATTTACAATGGAGACAATTTTTGAATGAACTTTGAAAAGCCAACATGCAGATGATTATTTTGCAAAGACAATAATCCTCTCTGATGAAACATATTTTCATATAAATGGCTATGATAATAAACAGAACTAATGCAGTTGGGGTAATTTATCTGTGGTGTGGATTCTGAGCTGGTGGGATCATCAGGCCTTACTTTTTTGAAGACATGGCATGATGGTTAATGAACAATGCTACCAGAATAAGGTTGAAACATTTTCATTTTAGTGTCCTTACCTTGATAATGTGAATACTGAACAATCATTCTTCAAAAAGGATAGTGCTTGCTAACAGCCATACCTCATGACACAATGAACCTTTCACGCAACAGCGATCAGAACTGGCCAGCAAATTAATGTGACGTAACACCCTATTACATCTACTTTTGGAAGTATTTAAAATCACAAATTTATCAAAATAATCCCTGAAAACTAAAGGAAGAGATTTTCACTGTCACCGTCCAAATCAAGGAGAATACCTGTCTGAAGGTTATAACAAAACATTTCAATGATGATGAGTTACAACATGCACAGCAAGTCATGGAGAACGTACGTCAGATGTAATTTTTCATATGTAATGTATTTACATCAATACAAAGGGTACATATTGCTATTATATATAAAAATATGTACGATCAACACATATCCTTTGTACTGATATTGAAAAACATTACATTTCATAAATATAGAGTACTTTATTCAACACTTAAAAACCAACATTTTTATTGAATCACACTTTAAAATTAATTTAACCTGAAATTCATAAATCTAATTCAACTATAATAATTGTTTGTTTAGCTAAAGTATAAAGCCAGATTACAAAGAGAAAAGTCTGTAAACAGTTTAGTTAACATAATCAACATTCTTTACATGAACAGCTTTTCGTAAATAACTTCTTCCTAATTCACTTCTTTTTCTTTTTCTTTTTCTTCTTCTGCTTCTTCACTATTCGCACCGGGTACCCACAAACCGGAATCAATGCACCGTTTCATATGATACGCAGCATCTTCCTGAGACATTTTCGCTATTGTTTCTTGTAGGAGAGGAATATCCTTTTTGTCGAAACACTCTTTCAAGCACTGTGAATAAAAAAAAATTAGAATTTTGTTTTATGCATTTATTATACTTAATACTGTCCACTATCTACAAAATTCATGTTTTATTAATTTTGCTGATGCATTTCAGATACATTAAATTATCTGAACACCTAAGTACTATCAAAAATGAAATGTCAATTATATAGTTGTCCCAAAGCTTGAATTTACCCTAAATGTATCAACAAAGTTATAGTAATAGAATCCCATTCAACATACAAAGTAAACTAAATTAGGCATTTCCCTCAAATAACAAAAACCATAATATTTTAGTTTAATATCACCTTTTAAGTAAATTTAGTAGTTCTTACAAATTTTTTTAATTTTCCATGCAAACACTTCCGAATCAGGTTAATAATACACTTTTTTTAAATTGATGTTCTCAGAATGCCCACTCCTATTCCCTTTTTCTGTCATCCTACCTAATTTTACTGTGTCAACTCTTTTACTGTGTGTTTAATTTCTTAACCCCTTAAAAAATGTAAACAGTTATAATATTATCGTGTTACATACTTTTGATTTTGAAATTTAACAAAATGTTAAGTTCCTTTGTATGCGATTTTAAAATTGTTGTTTGAATCCACTTTTCAAGTTCTGAACAAATTAAAATGTTCTCCAGAAGTCTCTATTGTAAACGCTGACTCGCACAGTCTGCTCAGATAAGTCTTAGTTCTGGAATGGAATAAGACCGTTAACCAGAGTACCATTGTATTCTTTTTTTTTTTATCCCAGCTACAGTTCCAATGTTCAACAATTTTTCTGAAATCCATTCACAAACTTTTTCAATGTTTGCATTAGTTTTTGACACGTTATGTTATCCAGACCTAGTGTCATCTTCAAAGATTTTTTTATCATTCCGTACAAACCATATATATATATATATATATATATTAGGCGAAAAGCACATTGAGGCTATTATTGCCTCCCTAAACGTAAGTGTGAGTGTAAAGTGTTATAGTCATAAGTTTAGTGTTGTAAGTGTAAGTGTGTCTTAGACTCGGGTACCACGAGGGATGTCTACCTCTTAATAGGTGCAGCTAGTCTGTACCCTCCTGCGGGCTACCACAAGCATTTTTTCCAATATAGTACAAATGTATAAAGATCAGTGCAGAAGTATTTATTAGTTTTTAACCAGTGCGTATGTGCTGTTGGTGCGTTCCATACCTGAAAATATTTTCCTTCCGACATGAGCTGACGTGACAGAACACTGTGCGGTCACTCAACTCCTAAGCAAATTTCTACACAATCAACACAGAACAAAATCTATGGCTAAACTAAGCAGAGCACATTTTTAACTATCTCACAGTAAGATAAGATTTTACTTGAAAAAAAACAAGGAACAGTTTGACCTTGACACGCTTGGTTTTTTTCTACAATGGTGCACTGTTTATAATAATTGTATTGTAAAATCATACCTAAGCATAGTTAACAAAAAATATAAAACATATGGTTAACAAAACACACCATTCATAATTCCTTGATTTTTCAATTTGTATTTATCTTTGCTGTTACCTCTATTCAATGTAATTAAGTTGTAATTAACTTACTTCGGGCAGACTTTCCATAACTTCCAACGGATCCAGTCCACCCGGCCCCAGACGTGCTTGTCTTTCCTCCTCCTCTGCCTCAGCCAAAGCTTCTGCCACTTTTTCTTTTGCGCGTTTGCTTATTCGTTCTTTAAAACTTCGTAGTTCTTCATCAAATGCAGATTTGTATTCTGGTTCTGCTACTTGAATTCTAAAATTACAATAAATATTATTAACAAATTTTCGCTGGAGCATCCATCATTGTAATATCCAGGTCTGGGACTAATCGTGTTCTCTAAAGCATTTTATGAGAAGCTATTTGATTCAAATTTATTCACATAGGAGCCCTTAACACATGGCAAATAATTATATATATTCTTACAGTAGACTCAGCATTAATATTATTAATTCCCCCCCATTGTACTGTAATATAGGTTAAACAGTTTTATGTTTTGTCCTAGTATAAGATTTACAAGAATAAAGAATTTTTAAAAAATTTTCCATGTAAATTAATTTTAAACACAGATTCAGATTCATGGTTAATCCAATTTACACTGCAATACGAATAACATAATAGTCTACTTACTTTGAAAAAAAGGAACCAACACAGGCCCTAGGATCAACATCCAGTTGTTTTGACAACTCCAGTATATACTGCATACAAATACACTGGTGAGCAACGTGTTGTGCCAGTTCGTGTTTCTAAAATAAAAACCAATAATATATATATATATATATATATATATATATATATATATATAATGATGAATTAGTATTACAGCTGAATTTAGAAATGTATATAAAAACTTTATGTAATATGCTAAGGAAGTTAAGTCTTCAAAACTTCGTAAAATATTTAACGTGTGCCAAGTTAACAAATGTAAATAAATCAGTTATTGTACGACCGAAATGGAATGTACGTAAATTTCAGTTTTGTCATGTATAGAGAAGCCTTTGTCGGCATGAACACTGCCAACTAACAAAGTCAATAGTTCTATCAGAAAGTTTAGAACAGTTTCCTTGCAAATGTTAGAGGTGGTTTAAGTTTTCTATGAATTAGAAAGCATTGTTTTAGCTATAATTTTGCAGGACACATTACTGTTTATAACATAATGGTACTGTATCAGTGGAAATTGACAAAAGGGTCTTCACCTTAGAACCATGAAATCAGCCGAGGAAGGGTCTTTTGCCCCACAAAGTCGGCAGGGAAAGGTAGTCTCAGCACCACAAAGTAAATCAGGGAAGGTTGCATCATGTAGTCAGCGTGAGAACTTTTTAGAATTAAATTTTTGTAGTAGCCTGACTAAACACTTCACGCCATATCAACCAGAAGGAATTTAATTCAGGAAAGAGAAATTATGAACTAAACAAATGGGCTTAATAATAGTCTATGTTGAAGTTAAAATTTATCATGAAAATACTTAATCATGAAATATTTGTATTTCAAGTTTTACATACTTCTTCCATCTCCAAATTAATGCACCAAATGACCAAGTAGTTAGCCGTATCTTCACAAACAAGATGTAAATTTTCAGTAAGGAAACGTTTGCTGTCGTCGTACTTTCTCAACATTCCGAATTGTTTAAGCAGTTTTTCATTTTCCTTCATAAACTTTTTCATTCTCTTCTCGCGTTCTTCCTCCGACAAGTTTTCCTCTTGTCGCTGAGGAGGCTTATTAATAACAGTTTTAGTGAATCCAGGATTACTAATTGTATCCACGTTCCATGGTGTGACCTGAAATTAAAGAACACAGCAATGTACACAAATAAACCTGATGAAATTGAAAGTAATTGTTGCCAGTCATACATAAAGTTTTCAATGTTTTTAATTAAGTGCAACACTGAATTGCAACACAATATTTACATTATAATCTGAAATGTTGCTTAGCTAAGGCCAGTATTACATATGCACAATTCTTTGTCAAAAATATCTCATCAAATCTTTTATAAAAGGTAATAATACTAGCCTCTTATATCCCATAATAGAAAATCATTATTATGATGCTTACTACACTATCAAAGATATAACTTTTATTGAAGCTCTTTGACAAAGAAGTGTGACAGGCATAATTACTTTTAAACAACTGCTAAATTAGCTTTTATTGCTACAGTTTGTCTAGTTTCCCAACCACTATCAAATTTTCCAGCAGAAGGAAGAAAACAGTAAAAATAATACTGCCAGGCCTTCAACTTTTTAACAAACTCCTGAGTTTTTGCTTTCTCAGATCTATTCAGAAATTGATCTAGCATATAAAAACAAACATTAAAAATGTTTGATTTTTGGTTAACGTTAAATAGTGTTTTACAAGTGATTTTACATTATCCTTGTTCACATAATTTACTATTTAATTAAAATTATTTTAAAAACAACACCACAGTAAACATAACAGGGCACCATACTGAAACGTGTATAGATTCAACACTTGGTCATCTGTCCTATCAAAGGATGATTAGCCTAAAATCTGATGACTGAATTGTAGAATTTAGAGATGGGCCAAGTCGTTCTTTTCAATGACCCGTTTTTTTTTTAACCTACACTTTGAAGAGCCGTTCTTAAACATATGTTCACCATTCTTTTCACACATGGATAATTAGAGAAGGATCTCGTATAAGTTTACTGACTTTGTGAGCAATTTTGCTGGGGAAAAACTTCTTTATTATACATTACCCGTCGCAGCTTCGCCCACGAAACTTAAACTGTTTCAGTAATGTAATAATTTTGAAACATAAATAAATATATTAATAAAAGCATGATAATCTAAACTCGTGACTATTTTACAGTGAATATGAAAAAATATTATAACCTAAATATGTTGTTTTATTGTCTTTAAACATGTTCCATTCAAATTTAAGGGAATCTGATAAAAAATATTTTTTTCCAATACAAACATTTATACCTCTTTTACATTTTTGTCCTTTTAGGGGATGAATTCAGGGGGGAGAATGCTGAATTACGTTTATCATAATTTGTGTTTTAGAATTTTGTTTACTTTTAAGAAAATCCGATAAGAAATATTTTTCTCCAATGTAAACACTCTTTTTTCTCCAATGATACCTCTTTTTAAATTTTTATTCTTTTAGGGAATGAATTCGGAAAAATGTAGAAATATGTTTTTCATTATTAGTGTTTCATAGCATATTTCTAGAACATACGATACAAAAAAAATATTTTTTCAATGCAAAATAGTATACCCCTTTTTTACATTTTCTACCCCCTTTCAATCTATTTAGGTACCTTCGTACCAAATTTTAAAACAATAATCCAATGATTAGCATTACAATAATCCAATACAATTACTAACAATAATCCAATACTCTTAAACAATAGCCCAAGAAACTTACACTGCATTAACATCATTTTTCAATGCAAAATAGTACACCCCTTTTTTACATTTTCTATCCCTTTCAATCTCTTTAGGGGATGAGTTTTGGGAAATAGTGAAAAATATATTTCATTACACATATTTCATATTTAAGAGTGACTATGTTATGTTTTAAGAAGGTCAGACGAAAAACATATTTTTTGCAATAAAAATTGTTGTACCTCAGTTTTACCTCTTTAGTGGATAAATACTAGAAAATAGTTTTTCAGTGCACCCCTATATGTGGTAGTAACCCTGAAAATTTCAAATCTTTAGCTATTACAGTCTTGGCTAAATGTAGAATGTTAAAGTTGGACTGGGTAAGTAGTTTAATGGCGTTAAAATCAAATTTTTGCAAAATCCTTTTCTAATGCACATCGACATTGTTGAAAGATGGTGAAAATTTCAAGTCTCTAGTTATAATAGTATTGGCTGTACGTTAATTATTAAAATTGGACTGGGTAAGTAGTTTAAAGGTGTTAAACCAAATTTTTTTATAATCCGTTCTTAGTGAACATCAATACTGTTGAAAGAAGGTGAAAATTTAAAGTTATTTATATAACTATAAATTTATAAGTCTCTAGTTATAGTAGTCTCAGCTATACGTTGATTATTATCCCTTAATACTTATTAGAGTACTTATGAAATACTGTAAATACAACTAACATAACTTAAAAGTTTTATTATTCAGTAATACAATAAATTGTGTTTATAAAGTGCAAACTAACAGAATGATTAAGGTAAGTTTGTTTTCCTTTTTAAATTAGTTCTTGCCATTAGTTAACTTACTTGTTCCTTCTTTAAGAGGTCTGTTTCTTTCTCTTTAAGTTGCTTCCCTTCTATCTCTAATTCTGTCAGCGCTTTCTTCAAACCTTCAACATCTGAACTTGATCCTGATTTTTCCACAATGTTTAGTTTCTGTTTTACATCAAGAAGCTTCTTGGCATGACTTGAAAAATGAAAACAATATTTTGTTAAAATTTTGTTAACAAATTTAAAGCAATAACAAAATTAATAATTCTTAAGCAAAATATATTCACTACTGATTAATTAAAATTACTTCTGTTTCGCATTTTCAAAAGCTTCTTTTTCACTTTTCATTTCTTCCATCCTCTCGATTCTAGCTTGATGTCGCCATCGAAACAATGATGGAGTATCGATATTTGGATGTGTTTCATCTTCATCATCTGATATCTATAACATAATTGTTTTACAAAGGTTTCAGTTTGTATATTACACATGTCAAATTAGAATCTAACCGTATAAGACAGTTTGAATAAATTTATACACAATAATGATTAAAAATTGGTGTAAAAAGGAAACCTTTCGTTTTGTTCCCAGGTATAATTAGTGTAGGTAATTAAAAAAAATTTAAATGTTTGTTTTCAATTATTTAGATTTTTTGGCCATCACATTATGCCTAGAACTACACATTTTTTAAAGATGTTTCTGTAGACAACATACTGGAATAAAACTGTTATTTTAAAATTATACAATACATAACCTTTTAGACTAAATAAAGAACTATTAATAAGAACTTCCAACAATCACTTCTAATTTATTCACGCATCACCGTGTTAGGCCTAACAACCGTCTCAGTTAGGTTTGGAGGTTTTTTGTTTAAAAAAAATAAAGTTTTTTCTCATGTGAAACCCGTTTTAGACATATTTTTATCGCTTTACTGATCTACAACATGTCAGCGACTTTCGCGCAGTAGTAATTCTGAGGTCACTTTTATTTTCGATTTTTATCGTAGTGGTTTCCGCACTTTTATATTTTGGATTATTGCTTTTGGGCATGTACTGAAGCGTTTCAGTAAAAAAAATATCGAAGAGGCAGAACAGGCTACACTGCATAATTACCTAATAATCATTTATTATCTTAACAGTTCTTGTAATGGTAACATGGCAGCTGTTATTTCACCCTACAACTGAGTTGTTAGGTTTTTTTTTAATATATTACACTCAAGAACCAAGTTGAGTTAGTATTTTTTTTTTTTACAACCTGACAACAAGGGAGTCTGGTTCTTTAATAAAAGAAAGTTTATATTACACCCAATAACCGACTCAAATTACGTTCCTTTTTCGAGCTTTTTTTTAGAAAGAAATTATACTTTTCAGTATTAAAAACACGCGATTTTATTAATCGTTTTCGCGATAAAAACATGTTAAGTCATTTGGAGGTTATGTTTGTCCCTTTTATTTTCATTTTGTTATAACTTCCCGTTGTTTCCGCGCTTTTATATTTTGGACTATTACTATTACTATTTGGGATAGTGTTATAGTTCAAAATTGACCGAAAGTGCAATGAGGCCCAAAATTGCGGTTTTACTCTTTCATCTTTCTAATCACATCGTTTTACAAAAAACTCTAGATTTAACTATAAGTTTAACTACAACTTTTAAATAATTATTAAACTAACTGAATTACCTCTATGTTTTTCCACTTGCTATAATCAACCATTTTGATATTTTACGACAATTAGAGTTTTCTACTGAATTCTAGAATAATTTGTAAATTATAAATACATGAAACTGTTCTGACGTATCACTCACATCAGTAATCAAAATATTTGAACACTAATCCAATTTAGTATTAGAAAATTTGGCAGCATTATAAATCACCTAGTACATAGGAGAACATTAGTAAAACAAAAAATACCATCCAAAATGTCTACAAAAAGTCTTCAAAAATGAAACTGGAATATTTGAAATAAAGGCAAAATGCAAAATATTATATATATAAAAGTTTAGTATTTAATCTGTGTTCTAGTCGACGAGTTCTTTTACAGGTCTCGCATGCAAAGACGAGGCAAAGACGAAAATAAACCATAGATTAAGATATGGACTAACCAGCTAAAATGTATAAACATGAGTTAACAAAAAAAATTTACTATTAAAAACATATTGTTTATTTAAAAAATGTTATAAAGTTCTAAATGGCCACAATATTTTCCGAAAGAAAATCCTAGAAGTAGTAATTTTATTTGTATATACAGAACACAGTATTAATCAGACAACAAGCACAGATAACAGGAAGAAACTGCTAAATCTACTACTACAGCTGTCCAGCTCATCTGGATTAGATTAATGGATTGTAGGATTGTATATTCAAATCAAATTTTAAACCTTGAACATGTTTGTGTAATATTTTGTAATGTGTTTATATATTTGTATTTTCTTTTAGTTTTATTATCTGTAGATCTTTAGACGTTCGATTTATAACATAATTTAATTGTCATGTTAATTGGTAACCTATACAACCACAAATGTAATGAAATGTTATTATTTTCAAATAAATAACTTAGGTTACATAACCTTAAAATTGAGGTTACCTATTTTTAGATGATTCTAAAATATTAAAGTATGGCATCAGACAGTAATAATATAAACCGTGACAATATCTTCGATAAAATATCTGATTATCTTAAGTACAATAACGCATTCGACATATCTTCAACTCTTTTCAGTTCTTTGGAAAATGATTACCAAAGAGTATTTGTAGTATATTCTATTATTGAAAGTGCAGGTCTGTTACCTAATTGTATCATAAAATCTGATAAATCATGCACAAAAGCAGAAATATGCCGAAATGAAGGCAACATCGAATTCAAGAAAAAACAGGATATTAATGCACTGAAATGTTACACTCAAAGTATAGCCAATGCTCCTTTTGGTAGTAAAGAATTATCACTAGCATTTGCAAATAGGTCAGCAGTGACTTATTCACTGAGCGAATATTCAAATAGTATAATAGATATCAACTCAGCGCTCGAAGGACAATATCCTGAGCATTTAAAGTATAAATTATTTGAACGAAAAGGAAAATGTTTATCAAAGTTAGGCAAGGGAAAATCTGCAAAAGAAAATTTCCTCGTAAGGTTTATGTTTTGTAATTTTTAATATTATTGTTAGACTTAAGGCCATTAGGTTAAGCTGAAATATGCACCAATTGATACTTTGACTATGCTGCCAAGGGCCATCAAACCCTCACAGGGGGTGCAGACTAGCTGCACCTATTGAGAGGATTTAGACGTCCCTTGCAGTACCCAATTCTAACACACACTTATGACTTTAACACTTTATACTCACACTTACATTTACGGAGGCGATAATAGCCTCAATGTACTCTTCGCCTTAAAATAACAGAGAAAAAAACACCAAACCCTATAGCTTTTAACAGTTAATCTAAGCTGTTATATTTTTTAATTTGCCAAAGTAAAAAAAGTATTGTGTTCACAGTAATTTTGTTCTATAATTCTTCATTAATTCCTGTCTGTCTAGTAAATGTTTTCACTTTCCGTTTCTGATTTAAAAAAAAAACTATTAACAAAGCCTGCCTAATATGGTTTTGTATGGAATATAGATTTGAGTATTGTTTGTGCAGCGTAGTGATTAAAACAATATTTTATTTAAAATAATAATATTATTTCAAACAAACCAAGCAAAATTTTCATTGTACAAATTCAATTCTAATATGAGAATTACCATTTAAAAAAAATCACTAGGTTGCTCTATCAGTTTTTCAAAACCAACAAAATTTTCATCACATTTCTCCGAAAAACAAAGAAAAATCAATGAAACTAGGTTATCATTGGGCACAAAAAATAGTTCTTAGAGTAAACAGTTTCTATGCTTTTCCCTTAACATCCATATTTTATACTAGTTAGATTAATGATGACAAGAAATCAGCATTAACGGTAAGGCTAGAACTAAAAACCTTAAGGTACATAGTTCGAAGTCACAGCAGACTGATCGGTGCTTCTGCTATATCGAGCACCGAGTTCCCTCGCATCAAACTACCTCTGGCATGCCGATCCTAAGTTTTAAAATAGGCCTTAAGTCCTAAGCTCTCTGCTATAGGCTAAGCTTTTATAGGCTCTAATAAAGAGTATAGTTTACAAGAAAAATCAAAAGATAAACTGTAATTAATTTGCTTAATTATTTAAACAATCATTGAAATTTGTGTTACAGAATGCAATCAATTGGCTAGAAAAATCTATACTTAATCAAACTAAACAAAAAACTATAAGAGAAGATCTGGAGAGAGAAATATGCAGAATATCCTGTAATTCTGAAGATGAAATGCAGCAGAAATTAATTTTAAATAAATGTAGTCCTGAAATTTCTTATTCTTCAAACCTAGAGATGACTTCAGCTTCCAGTGCGATTGGAATTGAATATGTAGAAAATTTGGGAAGACATCTAGTAGCAATGAAAGATATTTTACCAGGTATTTTAATAATAATAATCATGTCTGTTCTAATGTTTTGTAAATAATATTTAAATTATTAATAATTTTACAGACAGTGAGTAATAAAGTATTTTAATTATTTGTAGGAGATGTCCTTGTTGTTGAAAAGCCTTATGCATCAATTGTTTTACCTAATGCTTATACACTATATTGTTACAATTGTCATCGTCGATGTCATTCACTCTTACCTTGTGCAACATGTACTCTGGTAAGGAAATTGTTATATTTTTCTACTAACCATGTAACTTTTATAATAGTTTTGCGTGCTTGCCAGTTAATAGTTATTTTAATTTTGTTAACATTTTTAGAAATAAATTTTTGAACTCTGGATAAAATTTATTTTTATACAAGTAATAATTCAGAGAAATTTTGTTTTTTAGAATTAGCGATTAAAAACAGCGTTAGGCCTTAGTTCGTTTTAGCTTAAACATATTGTTATCAATTGGCTTATAATGTGACTAATGCCATTTTCACTCTTGCTTCTTGATGTAAGTCAACCATTATTAGGAAGCAATTATTACTCAATGCGGTTGCTTATTTAGCACCACTCAGAAGACATAGCTTATGGTTTGCTGTGGACATGAGCAACTTTGTCTCCCTTTAAATTAGTCATTGTTATCAGGTTTTTCCTAGCTAATTTTCTTTGAAAAATGAGTTATTGGAGCCACAATTCATTCACATTCATATTCAAATTTGATCCGATTTGATTCAAACCTTTCTTAAAAATTAGTTTTGGAGCCAAATACCTCCATATATCCAAATGTTTGAACATTCTGTATTTTTCAAAATTGTATATGTGGATAGCTAAAGTAAACAACTTCCCCTGAAGGTCAATTACAGACCTAGTAACTGCATTATAAAATTTAGAATATTTATACTTCCATTTGATATTTCAAAAAGTTAGTATTTTTTCATCAAAATGTTCGTCTTATAGAAAACAAAATGAATATGAAGAAAGATCAATAAACTTACATTAAAAAAGTAGTTTTTTTTTAATTTTGAAACAGTATATTTATGCTGTAGTTTTTTTTTAGTATCCTACTACAGTTAAAACCCGGCAGAAAAATTATATTTCATACTTTTGATTAACTTTGTATGTTTATAATTGATTGAAATTTATGTAGTCATGTTGAGCTGCATATAAACTCTGTTCTAATACATATTACTTTTCTTATAGGTTTTGTATTGTTGTGAAAAATGTCGCAAGGAAAGTTGGTCATTAAATCATGAAATAGAATGTAAGATCTTACCATCTTTTCTATCCTTTGGCCTTAGTAACATGGAACTACTTTCTTTAAGGGTATTGCTTACAGCTACAAACATAAAAGGTTTAGAAAATTGTATTCAAGAAATACAGTTCATAGAGAAAATAAGTGATTTAAGAACAAAAGGTTTCAGTAATAATCGAACATATGATTCTTCTGAGTATCGAACAATTCACCACCTCATTGGAAATACTGACCTTCGAAATAACAGCGATTTGTTTAGAAGATCGGTTATCGCTGCTTGTATGTTGCACTATCTAAATAAATGTACAAACTTCTTCCCTGACAGCACTGAAAAAATCATAGTTCCTAATTTTAAAGATGTTAAACTGCCTGAAATATTTAAGACAAATCAGTCACTTGGTAATGTGAAAACCTTTGTCGGAGGTTTACTGTTAAGATATTTACAAAGTTTACCAAGCAATGCACACGAAATAACAGAAATGATTGTTGATAATAAAGGAGACCATATGGTTTATGATAGTTATGAAATGGGCGCAGCTGCTTATCCAGTACTCAGTTTGATTAATCACTCATGTGATCCTAATGTTGTAAGACATAGTCATAATGGAAACACTGCAGTTTTGACAGCTATACAGTTTATACCTAAGGGAGATCAGGTAATATATGTTTATCCATTATTTCGTAATTTTATTTTAGTAATTATAATATTAAACAAAACATTTTCCTTACTAGACATACATACATACACATTATATATATATTATTATTATTATTTTAAGGCGAAAAGCACATTGAGGCTATTATCGCCTCTAAATGTAAGAGGGAGTGTAAAGTGTTAAAGTTGTAAGTGTGTGTTAAGACTTACAACACTTACATTCGGGTACCACTCGGTCTAAATCCTGTCAATAAGTGCAGCTAGTCTGCACCACATGCAGGGATATATATATAAGATAGAAGTCCTAAAGGAATGTGCAGAGAGAGTCGGTCTACAGATCTCGTTTAAAAAAACCGAATTCTTCTGTTCAAAATTAAATATTCAAGAACTAAATACAAAATATGGTAGGATAAACAGAGTCAAGCACTTCAAATATCTGGGAGAAATTCTTGAACCCACAGGTGGCGAGAAGGCTGCGCAAAGGGTTCGGCTACTGAGAATGAAGAGGGCTCTTGGTATAACGCGTGATATCTACAAGAGATGTATGTCGACGCACACAAAAATCAGACACTACAATACAGTCATAAAACCGGAGGTATTATATGCAAGCGAGACGCTAACACTCCACACAAAAGCTACCATGGAGGATATTTTGAAGGAAGAATGCAAAATCTTGAGGAAGATCCTTGGCCCGAGATTAACAGAAGATGGATATAGTTTGCACTCCCGGAAGACCACAGAGAAGATATCGAACCTGGCAGCAGATATCAGAAGAAGGAGGCTTCGGTTCTATGGACACATCAGTAGACTCCCAACAACGAGACTTGCCAACAGAATCCTTAAGTATGTACAAGGAGTCAAATCAACAATGTCGTGGATCGCACAAGTCAGAATAGACCTACATGACGCAGAAATAGACTCAACAGACGTTGTAGACAGGAACGCATACAGGAGAAAGATGCTCGGTTGGAAGGTCCCAGAGAATGAAATTCCAAAGAGAGCAGGGGTAAAATGGACGGAGGAGCGGAAAAGGATCCATGGGGACAGGATGAGGGATGTGTGGAGGATTAGAAGGAACAAGACATGAGTCGGAGTGCTTTGCGTGATCCAACGGGGTCTATACGCAAATAATATATATATATATATTCCCGCAGAAGATGGTCAGGAATAAATAAATTCTTTGAGAGCCATATATATATATATATATATATATATATTAAAAATCTAATGAAATGTTAAATATGAAATAAATATGTTAATCGCATTGGTCATGTCATGAACAAGGCTTTCAAAGAATTTATTAATTTCTGATCAGCTTCTGCCCAAACTGTCTACCATTTATTATGGTCCTCATACATCACTCAAGCACAGACAGGTGAATGAAAAATCAATTAGTACAAAGAAATCATTGTCCAATGAAGTATGCAATACATTATACTGACCAGTTATAGTGCCGCTCGGATATTTCATGTTTTGTAAGATCAGTACTACTTTACCAAGCCACATTTTTTTTTTTTTTTTTTAGATGCTAGAATTTGCATTGTAAAAACAGACACATTGGTCCTAAAAGAGTAATTTTTTTATAATTTCCTAAGAATCTCTGGTATTTATTGTATTTACTCTTGATTTAACTATGTGGTTCTAATTTTTTACTATATAATTGATACTTTGTGTTTTAGTTATTTGACAGTTACGGCTATCATCATGCTGTTCAAGATAAACAATCACGTCAAAAAAATCTTCAACAGCAGTATTACTTTACTTGCAATTGCAGTGCTTGTATTGAAGATTGGCCACTCTATCATCAAATGCCAGCTGATAATCCTATTTACTTAGACCCAAGGTAGCCTGCATTTTTTATTGTGTAAATAGTTTTAAATTTTATTATACTTTTTCTGTTTGTGTTATTGTACATGACGATAATATTCTGTATAAAATTGAAGGCAATATGCCCTTTGTGTACGTTTTTTGGCAAAAAATGTTTGTCAGTTAAAATACTGTATTACGTGTGCATATTCTAACATATGCAATCTTTTATATAAAAAAAATTATAGTTCCGAAGAAGTCCAAAAAACAACAAAATAATCCATCAATAATAAGTTTAAAGAACAATTTTAAACCCATAACAATGGGTTTAACAATTTTTAAAACATTTAAGAGTCTATATTTTTCTCTTTGTTGAGTAAGCTAAGTTAGATTTATTTCAACTCAACCATTTAGCCTAACACATTGACCATTTGTGTTGAAATTTGGCAAAAAGTATGAATGACGTACGAGTACTTTCATTCACTTCCATTTCAAAATGGCAGACTTTGATTTTACAATGACGTGTAGTGCTGGCATATTGCCCTGTAATATTAAACAGAACAGATTTATACCACAACTTTGATCACTTCATAGAGAAAATGCATATTTCTACTTCATTCTAGTGACATTTTTCATGAATAATATTGTTACTGGTAAATTGGCAGAAAAGGTAGTGAACGTATCAGATTAGTGGCTAGGCAATTAGTTAAGAATATATACTGTAACGTCTATTTCTTCAGAACAATTATTCAAGGTTTTGCTATTTTATGATTATAGTTCAAATTATAATTTATTATATTTACATTTTAACACATTTAAATGTTTTTATAGTTTACAAGCAAAAGTTGAACAATCTTCAAAAATATTCAAGAAGGTTTTAGATGAAATAGTAGAAGGAGATATGGATGGAAAGTTAGAATTTCTGTTTAAACACCTGATGCTGTTGCATAAAGCTGTGAAGAGGCCTTGGAAGCAGTACAGCGAGTGCCAAGAAGCTATCAAGCAGTGTCTTTCTATTTGTGGCAATTATTACACTTTACTTTCTTCATAATGTTTTGTCAGACTAATGAAAGCTTAAAGTTGACTATGGTGTCATCAGAATAACATATGGAAAATCTATTTACAAAAATTAATATTTGTAAAAATTCATTAGAAAGAAAAATCTATTCATCCGTTTGAAAATGATGGCCATTCAACATTTTTAGTTTAACAAATCGTATTTTTTTTATGTTGAGTTCCTTTATATCAAATCATCCAAAAAAATACAATCTGATTCCAACCACTTCAGATTATGCATTCAAAGAAATTGCAATACCATATAAAACCACCTTTGAAACCATGAATGGAAAGTTAGAATTTCTTTTTAACACCTGATGCTGTTGCATAAAGCTCTAACAAGTTCCTATGAAAATATTTTACAGGCCCTCTGTAATATTACCAATTATTTATTTCCCTACTTATCCTGCACATTACGAATATTTATCATGTTATAAAATAATGAAAAGCAGGATAAATAACATTAATTTATTGTTATGTTGCATTACTATGAAGTAAAAACATAAAGCCATATCACAGTAATAACTGTATTATAAAATTGTTTACATTAGACTTAGGGACGCTTATTGTTGATTGGTTTTCATTAAAAGTATTACACAATATGTGTGTGACCAATATTCAGAAAACATACTTTTATGTATGTGTGTATATATATATATATATATATATATATATATACACATATATATATATATATATATATATATATATATATATATATATATATATACACACACACACACACACACACACACACACACACAATTATTTAATACTTTTTTCTCACCCAGGCCTTTTATTTTCACCTTTACTCCCCATTTTTTGGAGACCCTGACTGAAACTCGAGATATTAATATTATTGGATTACCATAGTTAAAACTGCTAAAAGAATAATTGTATTATGCTGCTGACCTCATGGAAGTGAAATTGTGACAATATTGGTAGAAGTGAAAAATAACAGTATTGAATATTATAGTGTAAATGAACATTTCGATATGTTGTGGAAATCAAACCACAAAAAATACTTTTGGTAATAGCTGCAATTATACTAAATATATTTTTTTCTATAAAAGCTAGGAATTTTAAAAATGTCTACTCTACACTAGCAGACTGCAGGGTAAACAATGTGAAATATAGAATGATTTACTTATTATGGAATTGTACTAAAAATTTAGTTTCAAATACAGTAATAATGCAACAAAGTGAAGACTTCATTATTATGTTATCCTTTCACAATTAATTGGGTGTTTGTTTCTACCGAACCTAAAGAGTATAACACTATTTACACAGTATGTAAAAGAGACTACTAGTATATAGAATTTATTGTGTGAATGTTATCACACTGAATTTTTGTAAATTCCCTTCCCCTAATTGTGCTAGACCACAGTAAAAGTTTTTTAATGGACTACTAAAAATTAATGTAATGTACCTGTAATATACTGTGTTCTTGTACTTTCTAAACTAAAAAAAAATTATTTTAAATTCCAGAAATTTTAGTGGTGATCTTGATAGAAAAATTAATTAGGCTAAAAAAATTGTTTTTTTATAAAAACTAAATGTTTTGTAATTGATCACTGGAATAATGTTAACTTTTTTTAACTAGGATAATTTTTTTTCATTAATGAGTATGGTGTACAATTTCAACTCAATTTGTTTAGCCATTCTCGACATAAATTATTTAATAAAAAACAAAACGGCTGATAGTTAAACGAACATTTCCACACATATATTCATAGGAATCATTATTTCATGACAAATAGACCTGTAAATTATTTAATTTATACCTTGAACCTTCCCTTAAATATCCTTTGCATAGCATTTAAATAAAAGCTCGTAACAGCCTAAAAGAACTAGTGTTGTAGTTTGTGGGAAGAAATAGTAGTCTGGGCGATCACCAGGTCAGCCCTCGGTGAAAGAATATCTTGTTTGAGACTTGGCCAGATCCCTCCTATTTCCTCCCGAGCAACTTGATGTATGAATAATTGTTGTGTAATGGGTGGTCCTCTTCAATACTCTGCCACATGATTATCAACCTGTATTTATTGTCAAAATTATGGCAAGCACCTTAATTTCTCAGAATTCCATTGTTAAAACCAGAGAAAAAACTCACCAGTCAGAATGGAGCTTTTGTGCTCGGGAGCAGTAGTGCTAATAATATTGGTCTAGCGCAGTATAGACCCGAGATACGCATGCATTACGAACTAATTGGAAGTGAGTTTTGGTTGACGGCAGTGAATTAGTTTCGCAGGCTACAGTTCCTATGTTGTTTAGGCAATGACACTAGAAGACCTTTCATAATATAATTGTCGAAATATCACATTTTACAAATAATCATTTCAGCAAAAGATTTTGTGTTTTTAAGCGTTGTTTCTGGAGAACAACTTTAGGCCCAATGTTGATTTTTAGTTGGTTAAGTGCAGATATCTGGTAGCGATTATTAAAATGTTTAAAGTACAGAGACACTGGAAAAGATTGGACACATTTTTAAAAAATCAGCCTAAAATTATATTAAACAAATATAACAATTCCAACTGCACTGTACTGGTAACCTGTTGTTTTTTTAGATATAACCGTACTTCAGCCAACATCAAGTGACTGGTTGCTATGTATTATCACTGATGATTACTGTTCCTCAAAACATGTTTAATTCACAAAGCAACAATTAGTAATGTCCTCAATATAAACCAACTTCAAAATGTGAGGGTGCCAAAGCAACCGAATGAAATGTTTTAGTGTTTTAAGATTCTACAAAAGTAAATGTTTTATAGGGTCTAATTCATGATGACCAAATGACAGACCATTTCATTTCCCCATGCTCTCAAATGGTTAAGTTTCTAAACTGATGGATCAGTTTTGGCTGTAATCCAAGAAGTTGGGATTTAATTCTCCATTGAGTTTTTCTGGGGTTATGTAAAAAGCACTGTATACTATGAAAACATGTATGACAAGCTTGGTTATGGGAACATACTAGGTATTGAAAAAAACCTTAATTCTGTTTATTGCAAAATGTTTTTATCTCATGCAGTTATTGAGAATCTTCAAAATGTGCACAACTTTTTTTCAATCAGTTGATTACAATAACACAACCAGAGCTCGTCAGTCGGTTAACAAATAGCTTTGCACTTGATTGAAATGTGTGCTGCTACATCACAGATTAAAAAAAATATCAACTTACTATACATGGGCAGAATTTATGCTCAAGAATAATGTCTCAATTATGCTGGGACTTAAGCTGTATCCCAAAACTCTGCTCCAACATTGAGTACAAATTTTTCTTAACAAGTTTCTATGTTAAAATTGTCCTTTACAATTTTACATGTGTTGCCGAACCATATTCTAACCACGTAAGTTGCTGTCTCATAAAGGTTAGGTTTGCACCATCAGTGAGCTTTATTTAGATTCCCTAATTAGTCGACACCCAATTCTTATAACACAACACAGCTACCTTTAAAATGAATAATTTTTGTAAACTACACTTTACAAAAAAACTGGTTTTAGCATTAGTAATAGCATTTTACAATGAAATTTTAAAATGCTAATTTAAGCATAATACAATAGCAAAATTAGTTTTAAAATATTTTTAAGATTTGGAATGGCTGCCATATTGAAACTTTTTAATAGATGAACTTATCCAAGCTATTACAAAAATCAATTGTTGTACCGTTTAAATGAAAACAAATATGTACTGTACACAATTTTCAACAACCACTCAAAAAACGATCTAGAAGCAGGATCAGCACTCATTTTAAGGTTACAGGTCTGGGTCTTTCCACAATGACCGAGATGCCAATTTGTTTAAACATGGTAGGACTGCAGTAAACTGGATAGCTCATCATTTAGGTTCAATTAAGTTGCCCCACATGTTACTGTTTGCTGTATAACAAGACAGATTTACTAAAAAATGTTATGGCTAATGCATTTTTTTTAAATGTTAGACCAGTCATTTCTTTTAAAATGTAAAGTCTATATTTTTGGAACAAATTGCTTTGGGAAATATTGATTCTACATATTATACAAGCTATGTTAATATCCATTTATTATTGTAAGAAAATTTATTTATTAGTTGACCTACTATAAAAAAAAAAATCAAGTATGTACAACTGAACTGACAAACCTAACCAAACACAGTACGTAGACTAAGTAAGAATACAAAGACTCAAGATAGCAGGAAGAAATAGAACGGAACTGGATCTAGTTCTAGAACGTTCCATGTGGAGCTGTTATGGTAGTTAAAATAATCTCTCAAATAGTTACCACTGCCACAGATATTAGTACTTAGACAGATAGTAGATAGTACTTAGATACCACAGTACATAGTAGTTACTAAACAGCCCGCTATGCAACTGGAACCGGAACAGTTCCACCTACTCGGTCATGTAACTCTGGAAATGCTAGAAATGCAGTTAAATTGCCAAACCGTACTCCATAACTTAATATTTTGCCTTATAAATCCATACCAATAAACCATAATTGCTGATTTTCCAATGGAAATTTGGTAAAAAGTTTATTATAAAAAAATCATTCTTGAAGGATGTCTGTTTTCAGCCCCCCCTCATAAAACCAAAAAAGCAGGTTTTACATTTGATATGTAGGAAAAAGTTTTTAATTTATTAACAAGTTTTTTAAAAACGTATGAGCCACAGTAAAAACAAATTCTGTTTGAAAATTGTATTTTGCAGAAATAAATAACTTTAGTCAATGTACCAAATTCGAAAAAAAATTATGGAAATCAATTGAAAACAAAAATCCCAGAATGCAATCGTTTCCTTTTTGATGTACTCTTGAATACTTATACAAAATTTGATTTAATTGAATAATAGTTTATTTTCTTGTTTGCACTACACGAAAATGATTTTTGAACTCTTGTTGAAAAATAACAACATTACATTAATTAATAACATAATATTCAGTTTGAGTCTTCTCAGTTAATTGAGACTAGTGTCATAAATATGCTTATCTTTATAATAAACATTAGCTGAAGTTTACAAATAATTATTATAAAGGAAAACGGATGGATGTTAAAAAATGGCAAGGTTTTAAACTGTAAATTATATAGCCAAAAACACTTTTATTGATGAACCCATTTTTTTTTCAATTTTCTCTTTTAAAATTGCAGGTTAGTTTTATAACATAACTGATATATTGAGTTCACAAAATTATATTTAAGCTATTATTATTTTCATTACAGTTTTCCATGAAAAGCTTTTTGTGATAATTTAATAAAACACTTTACTCTTACACCTTAAGAAAACAATATGAATCTAAATAAGTAAATTATATCTTAACAAATTAATTTATTATATTCTGTTTGGGTTTACATAATAATGTTTAAAAAATCATCATGCACAAAACAAATGGCCCTTGTTGAAAAGTAAAAAAAAAAATATCAAATCGTTTACTAACATGTGCAGAAACATCTACATACATCAAATGTGCATGGTTAAATTTAACATTAATGTGTCCTGTACTGACCAATTGAAACTTGTTTTACAATTTTTCTTTTTTGTGACACTAGCGAGAACTTTTTATGAAGCAAGTGACCAAATGTTTTGTACTTAAACTATCATTTGTAACAGTATGAAGCTTAGAATTTCATTTACACTATTGTTTACAAGAAAACTTAATTTTAAAAAATTACAACAAATAAAGAAATTAACTTACCTGCCTAAAGAAATGTAAGTTTAGAAAAGTTATCTTATTTAATTTAAAATTCTTAAAAAGGCTACCATCTAAGAAAATAAAATAAGGTTCGTATAACATCACACAGCAAAAATTAATAAATAAAAACAGACAAAAGAAGAAAAAAATTTAATGTCTTTTAAATTACACCATCAATTTCAATTGCCATGGGAATGTGAAGGTCCCTAACAAATACTATAGAGAGGCTATCTCCAAGTATAGAGGGGCGTGGGTTACGGGAGACGCTGTCTAATGGATACAGTTTCACAAAGAATTCAAAGATTATATGTATATATAACAGTGTGTCTAACTTATTTTTTTTACAAAAATTTACACATATTAAACTTGATCACTGAAAACATCAAAGCGTCACTTGAATGTCTGTGTCTCTTACTTTGCTACTCTCATTTCCATTTCAATGTAGTGTTAGAACTGAAAGCAGAAACCCAGGTCTGGTTGTACACTTATATCTTCACAGCACCTCACTTTGATGTCATCATAGTTACAAATTCTATAACAAACAAACAATTTGTTACACAATATACAACATTCAATGATATTTTTAATATAACACCGATTATACTTTATTTCGTTATTAACATATCCTTTTCTATACAAATTAAATTAAAAATTTTTTTTCAAGTTATATTCTATTTATTTAAATTACAAACACAATGCTTTTCAGTTTAAACAAATATAACAGATAAAGACATCCTATACTCCAACACTTCACAATCGTAACCATTTCAAGCATCAATCATTAAATGAATTATAGATTAACAAGAAAGAGTAATAAATTATTTGGTTTGCAATCCACAAAATGAGTTGTTTTAATATTTTATGAACAAAAACAAAATCAATGAAGACGGACTGTTGAATTAAAGAAATGAGATGGAAAGTGGGAAAAGGAAGAAGCAACAAGAAGTTGACTTCGTGCACAATATGGAAAAAAACACCAAAGTTTATCTACCAGATTGATTAGAAAAGCATAATTATTCTAAATCAACAATAGTTATCGAACCACAAAACTCAAAGTTTTATGTGTATAATGTACAAGTTTTAAAAAACTGTATACACAGTTTAAACATTTACATTATATATATATATATAATGAACATGGCTTTTAAAATAGTTCTAAAATCTACAAAAATATTAAATAAATATGGGAGGTTTAACAGAGAAGACAAACTATTGTAGCAAAAGGTAATTACTACATATAAAATGCATTTTAAATCTGCTGTCTTGGCTTTTACAATGTGCTTGGTTCTTTACTGAAAACACTGAAAGCATCCCAGAAGTGTCTATGAGCTACTGTCACTGGTACACAGTAATGAAGGAGCTCTATTGTGTACAAAAGAGATACATCATACACAGTAATGAAGGAGCTCTATTGTGTAGAAAAGAGATACGTCATCAATTCACCTGATAACAAAAATTGGGTTATAAGCCCCATTTTCTATATACTGAAACAACCTTTCATTAACAGAGGTCAGTTAAGTCCTATCTAAAACAGGCATAATGTTGTTTCTTTTAGTATTTGTAAAAATGTCAGTGAAACAATTACTTCACAAAGAATTATACTATCACAAAGAGTAACAGCTCTTGTAGATAACAGACCACTCTATACTGTTAGGCAAGCATAATTTACAAGGCTTCTTCAGTTCAATTATACATAAATTTGTCCAGTAAACACAATTATATCTATTAGTTCTTCCATTAATTTAAAGGTGGCTTTCTCTAACCAAATATTTTCAAAACCTTCATTTGCTTCACATTCTATTAAACATTAGTCTTGCCAGTCTACACTGTCTTGAGATCTATAATCCACTTATTAATTTGTATAAATCTATGAACAGTCTTGTTTTAATTCCAGTTGCATGAAAGAATTCTTTGAGGTATTGAAGAAAAGTCTGCATACTTGTTGCATTGTTTCTTCTACAGTCTACTCACTGTTCCATCATGTTTCAGACATGTTTACTAATAATAAATAACACAAATTATATCAACAAAAAATGTTTTCAACTATCCCTTGATTTGGTTGTTACCCTATATCAAACATCCATTCATATAACGAATATATTTTTTTTTAATAATGTAGGCTACATATAAAGAAAAAAATCATTTATCACCAAATTGAAACATTAAAAACTGTAATTTCTTTCTAAAATCTATTTTTTTTTATAGTAATTTAGTAAAAATAAAACCCAATATTATATAAATTTAATAACAGTTACTGAAACACTTACTATGACTACAAAATTTGCTTAAACATTATGTATCTAATTGTTCAAACTACTTAGGCCCTATCTCATTTTTCAATAATTTAAATACTGTGGACCTTGACTGATTCGATACATCTATATGGCAGTTTGAAATTCTTATTAAGGCAATGTTAAATAATCTCAATTAATTTGAATATTTTGTTAATAATTAAAATGATAAACATCATTTTTTTTCTTATAAAAATACAAAAAATTGCTTCAAAGTAAGTGTTCACTAAAATGGCAGCTGAGGAGGAATATTTGGTCTTGAAGTTAAAGTACACCACTGCAATGATCTGTGAAACACAATAAGTTCAGAACCAATCATCAACTTTATAACATTAGCTATGTCTTTGACAGCTATACAAAATGTGCTGAAGTCATTTTACTCTGTTCACATGCACAGTACAGCAGTGCTTACAAAGTGTTTTCTTAAAGTTGTTCTTACAGTTAAATAAAAAATTCTTTCAAAAAATCTGTCTTATTCTGGATTTTAAAATCTGCCAACATATTTTTTTAATTCAAGTTTTTGAATGGTCTCTTCAGCTCCAAATTAGTCAAGAGCTCACTGTATAAGTACTGTGTTCATTAGTTATTTAAGTTAGATTTGTTGATGTAAATACTGACATTTTTAAATACAAAGAATTGTAAAGAAAATTACTAATTGCAATCCAAAATAACTAAAAATAATTGTGATACCTTTTTTCTCTTAAAGTGAACATTGTAAACAATTTTGATTTTTTAAAATATTCGAAATTATTTTTTTATAAGTTAAACAATGAACTACAAAAATTGTAAACATTTAGGTTACAGGAAAGCATGCACTGTTAAAAGCCGGAAGTAAAGTTTATCCCGTAAATTATTTGTTAATTTACATAAAAATGTGAACATTGAATAAAGAAAGAATTTTCTATACCAGACATGCAAAACTAAATTTGTATGCATTTCATGCACATCCGGTACAAATATAACATTAGACACAATCTAAACATTTGTTCCAATTCAACAAAGAAGTATTAAACAAATTATGAATGGAAAATGAAAAGGAAGGAAACATGAATGATAGACCAGAAAATAATTTTAAAAAAAGAAAAATTATAATAATTACAAATAAACATTTTTTTTTTAACGTCCGACTATTGTGCACACTTGGGCTTATGTAGACGATGGGATGGTTTACAGCGTATAAAAATGCCAAGCCCTCGCCGGGAATCGAACCCGGGTCCTCGAGGTGAATGAAAGCCTAGTACGGTATCAACTAGGCCACCGAGGCAGCTACTATAAATAAACAATGTATCCACTTCATACACATTTTTCAAAAAAGAAAAACATAATTCTGTTCACTCTTAAACCAAAACCATTTTAATCTTGCATTTCATTTTGTGGTTTTATCAGAATCTAAATTTGAGACGATTTTAATCAAC
This sequence comes from Callitettix versicolor, assembly GCA_022606455.1. Classification (NCBI taxonomy): domain Eukaryota; kingdom Metazoa; phylum Arthropoda; class Insecta; order Hemiptera; family Cercopidae; genus Callitettix; species Callitettix versicolor. The sequence continues at coordinate 40,408,265 of CM040189.1, read as the reverse complement.
GCAATTAAAAGAACTTTTAACACAGTATTAAAATTATTGATCCACCTAAAAATATGGCAGAAGACAATTTAATTTGCAATAAATGATAAAATTGGTTCAGTTCTTTTTTCAACAGGGAAGTATGTTGAATACGCAAAAAGGCTTCTAAAAACTAACATAAATGCGAACACATCCTGTAACAAATATTTTTATAAATCAAAATGTAACTGTACTTCAGTTGAAAGTGTCTTAATGTTCTTGTTTTTTTTTTTAATATATGTTTTAAATGACCAAAATAAATCTGTATTTACATTTCTGGTCAGGTATTGATTATTATTGTTATATGCAAGGATGTGATAAAACAAAGTTTTTACTGATAACATATAGAGAATTCCAAACCAAGCTTGGAAAACAGACAGGTGTGCATACTACGATTGGCAAAAATTATCTTTACAACATGTATTATAGTAGTTATATAACATAAGCACATGTATAAGTTTATTGCTCCGGCAAAATTACTGATTTAAATTCTACGAATAACATCTAGGAGGATTAAATTTTATTATTACAAATATAATAAAATAATTTACATATTCTTACACACACCGGCCACCCTTCCATATTTTGATATTGTTTCTTTTACATACTATACCTTCAACTGATGTACAAAAGTTATAAAAAAATTCCTCAAGTTATGTACAAAATGTTATATAAATAATTTTCATTTTTTCTTTGGCATTTTAGTGGCCTTAGTCGTACTAGTAGAGTTATTGCTTCTCATGGAGAATATTTTTAACTGATGTTTCAAATGAAATACTCTGGTCACAAGTGCTGCAAGTTAAATTATTTCAAAAAAATTGGCAACACTGTAAATATATTATATACACCTTATTCTTGAATAGGTATACTAAATAATTTAAAAAAAAAACATTTAATCATCCTAAAATGTTAAAACTTTACCATTATTTGGTTTTCAAGTTAAAAAGGAATTATTTATTAAGTTAAAAAAACATTTTATTTGTGTCATAATTTTTCTGTCTTTTTTTTGTTAAAAAACATTAGAAGTGCATTTTACTTGCTAATCTCAGCGATAACTTCATCTGATCTTTTATATGTTTCAGTATAAATCTGTTTTCAAGAACTATCAACTTATCCTTTTAAAATGTACTTCAATTGCTTATTTTCTGAAAATGAACACTACAGGTGGTGATTCTGTGCTTTCTAATCTTAAGAATTAGATTTGCTTATATGCATGCAACAGTAGTTGTCAGAACACTGTAATAGAATACAGTCTAACTAAGGATGAAGGTCTGTAGGGCACAAGATATTACAGTTGTATTGATAGACCTATTCATTTGTTTTAAATCTAATCAAACACAAGGTTTCTTTATTACTATTACAATTACATTAATAAATAATAATAATAATAAATTATACAACTGATGCATAATAAAACAAAATAAATATTAATTAAAAATAAGATTTAAAAAAGTTGTTTAATTTTTGAGGTTAATTTAGTGTTACTTGAATTTCTCTAACAATCATTCAATATAAAGATATACAGCACTTGGTTATGAAGTTACAAGTACTAGTTATATTTTTTTAATGAAATTTATAATATATTAATTTAATTTTAAAGGTTGACAGTCTTGCACTGCAATCTTTATAACGGTTTAATAACTAAATATTTCAACCATTAAAAATATGATTTGTAAAATGATTTAGATGAATGTTTGACCAAATACTGCCCTTAAATACAACAGTGTGTTTTCTCTAATTCCAAATAAGCTGATATGGAATAAACAATTGCACAATCAAATGATAAAAAATATCTGAACAGCCACATTTTTTTCAAAATTTGTTTAACAAACGTTACTCTAATTTGAAGATACATAACTGAAGTCACTTAAGTTTGAAATAAATAAATCTACGGAACAGGAAAATTCATTTAAAAAACAAAAGGAACCTTGATAAAAATTAGTTTTCCTATATTTATTCATAAAACCTATTTTTTTCATATTCAGTACACTAACAAAGAATTATTATAATCCTTCAGTTCATGTTATGTTCAAAATGTTCATTAAATCTGTTTAGCCAAATTTGAGAAAATGCTTATAAAATATTTTTAATTTCTAGCTAGCAAGATAGGGATGTATTCAACTAACATCTTAGTATCTGTTTTTGGAAATCCATATTTTGTGATTATTTTTAAAGCAGCTACCTGAATTTAAGATTGTATGTGTATTTGTTTTAAAGCTTTTTATATATAGTCATCTTACTGACATAAAATAAATGCTGAACTGACAGTCGAACTGAACAAAATTATTTTATACTACCTTTTGCATAAATTGGAAACAATTACCCAATTTAGTCAACCTAAAATGTGTTTAGTAGCTGGGAATGGCTCAGCTAGGTTAGGTTAGGTTAGGTAAGGACAGCATGCCCGCAACTAAGACACAACTATAAAAACATTCCAAAATTAAGTAGCACTGACCGCCCATCAGTCAACACCTCGTGAAAACTATTTGAGCAAGAGTGTGGAAATCTGTAATAGGAGAAATTCTACTCAGTACCTGCACTCCACACCAAACCAAAACTACTTAGCTACCAACTCAAGCATCTTACTCTGACATCACAGGAACAACGGGACATGATTCGAAAAATGTTTGTAAAAAATATAATAATCATTTGCTTATCAATATTTGTAATGTGTTAAAGAGCCAAAATTAAATAACATAGATAAACCATCAACTTAATGTCTTCTGGTGTACGTAGAATGTCAAAATTGAATGAACATAGATGAATTTCCCATATGTTTCTATCTTCAACATGTTTCTAAATGTATATACTGTGACCACTAAAATTATTTTTATTTTGAACTGTTGGTAATAAGTTAAGCAACATATGAGATAAATTTAGAGGTGTCGACTAACAAAACGTTTTAACCAGAGAAGAGAAAAGAATAAAATGGCGGGAGGGCAAAAGGACTGGCATCTTCAGTCTTCAAGAAGCTGTGTACGTGTACACACACACACACACACACAAACACAAAAGTATAAAAATATATAATTAAAATTTTCATCAGATTTTTATGCGTTAAACTTTATTGAAAACCTTGATAAAATAATTGTGAAGTGAATTTACAAAAGATTTTCCCTTTTTTATGACAATTATGTTTTTGTTTGTGACACTTGAAAGAATTACGTCATAGGAATCGACCAAAACCTTTTTCTACTAGAGCTTTTAAAGAAATCTACATTCTATAAAACTTAGTTACTTTTTTTGAATTTTTATAGTGGTGTTAAGAAGAAAAAAGTCGTGGACTTTCAAAACCATGTGTGGTAAAACTCAGTGACATTGTGGAATAAACCTGTAAGTTACCATTGTAGAGGTAAGTACAAACCTAATTGAAACTATTTTTACAGTTTAAAACTATTTATTATAGTCCTCCTGCTAAGAAAATAAAAATCTGAGGAATACATGAAGGTAATCCGTGAGTTATGGCTTATCTGAGAATAATTAACTGTAAGCCGATTTGTCGGTGTATTAAAATCACTGGCCACATAATACATAATTAAAAATAGTTGCTTTTTTAATTTGGAAGAAAAAACATCTAGGTATTTATAATCTCTTGTAATAATTTAGAGAATATTGTCACGTTTTTCTAGCTACCCTCAAATTCTGTTCCTGGTGATTTTGTAGTATGATGAAATTTTTACTGCTATACTGCTGTTCATAGTATGTAATACTAAAATTTTCTTTTGTTTGAATCATCCCTTTTCCTGTGATGACAACAACCAAAATTACCAAAGTTTTAAAAGCAACAAATTTTACAATGAACACAAATTTTAATTTTTCTTCTTTTAAACTAAAAACCTCAATTTCAAATATGTTATTCAAAACCAATCTGTGCATGTAAAAACCTCAAAACTTGTTAATTACAATCTACAAATATTAAGCTCATTATATCTAAAGCAATGAAATATATGATGTAATACTTTGTATATCAGTACACAAATTTATAAAGTAAACTATGCCTGAGTGAACTGTAAAAAGAAAAAGGAGATGAAACAAATAAAATTTATTACATTGAAGATGGCTTAGTCAAAAAAAAAAATTAATAACATAATAAGCAGTAAAAGCAAAATTTAAAAAATAATATAGAAACGTTAAAAAATTATGGCAGTACACAAACTATTGAAACGAATTTCCTCAAAACCAAGCCCCACGTTTTGCGAAATGAAATATTACAAAATCTTGGTGCAGGTAAGATTAAAATTTCAAATTACTTCAAACTTACTTCAAATTACTTCAAGAATGCACTTAGAGTAAAATCTTTGTAATTGTTAGTTTCTTAAATATTTTTAATACTTAGTCTGTACAAATATGAAATAGATGACCAACCTAAAAGAACACTTTCCTTTTAAATTTAATTAAAATAACTAATTTATTTTATATTGGTGGCTTGGATTTAAGGAAACACTATTTTTCAGTTTTCAAGGTTGGTATTACAGCAGAACTAAATTTTATCTAATCTACAAGCAGTATGCTATCTTTGAAATAAATAAAATAAAACAAATATGTGTATCTCAACAATTCACAATATATTAGGCTTTCGTGATTACGAAATACTTTATACTCTGTTTAAGACCACTATGTTACAATATATATGATGACATTCCTACCTACCTATCACAAATTCAATTCTTTTAAATGCATTTGGTTGAAACCATTTTCAAAACTTTTAAGGAGTTTGTTAAGTCTATTAAAAATGCATTAACAAAAGTTGAAAGTCTAGAAATGGCAATGATAAATTAGTTTTACCATAGTATTAATCTTAGTGGCAATGAATATTTTTTTCAAAATTGTTTGTTAGAAATTTAATTTTTTAAAAAATTAGATGGAATTATATATTTTTTGAATAAAGTTTTTGATTCTTTTCAGAGGATTTTTAATAAGCATTTCATTACCTATACGGGGAAATCCATTTTCAAATAATAACAGATAATTCTCATGGTAACTACATTTAATCTACTCATAGAAGATTTAATCATAAAGATAAATGAGTAATCAAGTGTGACAAAGGAAGAATGGAAATGGAAATTCGAAGACTATATTAGTTTCTGGTTTACTTAAAAAAACGATACAATTATTAAATAGCTTTGTAATTTACTGCTCTGACTCCGCCTTATTCGTTCGATAATCAATTGAATTAGTACAATAAATTAATTAGACCTAAATGATAAAATGTACAATAAAAATTAATCAGATGACTTCATACCACAACTGCAATAAAGCATAGAACATTAGTTCTTTAAAAATCTTTGAACCAGAACATAATGTTGCTCTTAAAATGAGTTGTAACATTCTTTATCAACTTCATTAATAATTCTAAATTAGATCGGTGATAACCTAATTTAGAATTATTAGGTTATTAGGTTTTTCACCAGAAAAAAATTTCTAACCTGGTAATGTAAATTGCAAAAAACAGCATATGTTTCAAAATGTCACCGAAAGTCAAATATCTATCTTGTTTGCTACTACAGATTCTACGCACCCAACATACAAAACGGCAAAATGTTTTAATTTTTTTTATAATCTAAACTATAATAACTTTAGTATAAAATAAATTAGTATGTATATTTTAGATCCCATTTTGTTTTTTTACAAAATTTTGGATTAAATACTTTGTGTTTAAATAATAATTATAAAACACTTGCTTTTAAGTAACCTTACTTAGATTTGAGTATAAAACTGTCAGATATTTTTTTTACATTAACAGCATATTCAATGTTTTGTTTTTTAAACAAGCATTCAGTTAGAGGTATTACCCTTCCATGATTATTATTATTATTATTATTATTATTATTATTATTAGAGCAAATCCATGCATTTGATAACCACAGCCACATTCCCAAAGAAAATACAATAACACTATAACTCTAGAAAAGAAAAACTAGAAAAGTTAGGAGTGTAATTTAAAATTATAATTAAATTGAAATAATAATATGAAACAAAATTATCGATGGCTAATGACCAATAAGCAATCTAAAAAAAAAAATTTAAATAGGTTGCCAACTACGCAGACACACCACAGGCAATATTTCAAAAAAATTGATTACTTTCATGAAAAAAGTAAATGATAACAATGAAAATATGTACCTCAAAAATTTCAGCCTTAATCATCAAGGCAGTTAAGTTTCATACCTTAAGCTTTATTGGAGTAGCTTTTTTTAGAATGAAATCTCACAAGGAGAAATTATAACTTCAAAATGTTCCTCATTTATAAAAATTAATATTACGGGGGTAAAATAAACAAAACAAAATAAACTATGTTAATAATTTATTTTCTTTGAATGATAAGCTTAACATGTCAAATACCTTAAGACATTCATGCTGTCTACACTTTTTTGTATATTTGTGCAAAAAAACAAATTTGGAATTTCCTATTCTATCAATCAAGTACCTGGATCAATTATGAATTTTTATACTATACAATGAAGCATGTACTGTTTGGCACTTCTGTATGCATTCCAGAATGATGAATTTTGCAATTGAATTCCTCAAAATTCAATCAATATAGTTCATCACTCTGATCATATAAACATGAGAAATCAAATTTACATAAGAAACTTCCTTTGCCCAGCAATAATCCTCTAGTAATATTTAGCATTACTCGTTAAAAGGTTAACATTTGAATGCAGAATAAATACAACTACACCACTGTACTTCCTAGGCTACATATAAAATAGTCTGTATTTTATTATGTTGCATTCATTTAGTTTATTTTAGATCTAATATACTGGAAAATAAGGTTAGACATTCTAAAAATGGAGTTTATAATCATTCCTATTTAGTAACTTGACACACAAAAATATTAATATGACAACCTATTAGAAATGTACAACATATTTCATGAAATTAATTAGCATGGATTAATTTTCAGTATTGATTAAATTTTAATCCCATAGTGCAATTGACATTAAATTAAAACAAATAATATATAAATAGTAAATTCAACTTATCAAAACAAATTTAAAACCATGTTATTACCTCCATATCTTATTCAACTTTTCCGTTACATGAATTTTCTTAAATTTCATTTCTTAAGCGTTTCAAAAAGCAGGATAGTTACCTTCATAGTTTACTTGGCCATCACCATCAATATCAGCTTCACGAATCATCTCATCCACTTCTTCATCCGTCAACTTCTCTCCTAGATTAGTCATAACATGCCTCAACTCGGCAGCACTGATGAAACCGTTGCCATCCTTGTCAAATACACGGAACGCTTCTCGTATCTCTTCTTCACTATCTGTGTCTTTCATTTTTCTAGCCATCATTGTCAGGAACTCAGGGAAATCAATTGTTCCATTACCTAACAAGGGAAAATATAATATCCATATTAATTGTACAACAGATTAACATTAATTTTGGCATACAATTAAAATTCAAAGTGATATATATCATCTCAAAAGAATGTTTCCAGGTGACCGCAGCAGTTCTGTGAACACATGGTTGCCAACGTTTTGTGACACAAGCACATGAAACTGGCATCATGATGTATAAATATTCTGGCAACTATGTTAAAATAAATAAATATGGTAGCAACTATGTTAAAAAATAATTCAACAAATGTAACAATCAAACTTTTATAAACAGTAAAAACTGCTAAAAAAGTGATTTTTCAAAGACTTAAAATGTTATTTTTACAACAATAAAAATAAATTATTATTTACTGAAAAATCCTACTCGAAAAGTCATTTGTATTGGCCAAAGCAGAATTTTATTTTTTTCAGCTCCATTTACATAATTTCATCAGTTATCATTTCATTCCAAATGAAGTTGAATGATTTCGATTGATCATATTTTTGTCTCCTGCTCATTTCATGCGAAATCAACTTATCAAGAAATTTATTCCTGATATACTTCATTTTTAATTATAAGTTTTCTGCCTGTTTCTAAATAATGGAAGTATATATCAACCTTTTACACATTTACTTAAAAAGCATTTTAGCATATAGCTGCCATTTTCTTTGAATAAAGTCTTAATTTGTGACAGTTAAGGTAACACAAGCTTCATAACTTATTTTATCAACTTAAAAAGAAAGCCTACAGTTCACATTATGACCAAAGTTACACTTTGGAATTAATACAGGCTGGGCATACTGAACGACCATCTTTAAGCCAGTTTGACTAATAAGGGTACATGATTAGTAACTTCTGACAATAACTGTAAGCACGATTTTATGACCTTGACACAACATAGGATTTTATAAATTCAGACACAGCAGATTAACCAGTGAGGTTGTTCTTATATTGAATATTTTTAGTCAATAAAACTGGGCAACAAAAAATTCCCTTCAAATATTGACAGAAATAAAAAAAACAAATTTTAATTTATTCAGCCCTGGGCAAAGTGTTCGGTTTCTCAAATTTAGAACATGAATATCATTTTCATATTGCTAACGAAACGATTTTTACCTGATGCAAAAATTACAATTCAAACAAATTTTATAGTTCACCAGCTTTAGCAATTTTAGCCAAACATCAATATTTGAAAGCTAGTAATCATATAGCAGGGCCAGGTTCTTCTGGTTTATTAATGGCATATCTTTCAAAAAATATTTAACATGTTTTCAGCCCTTTAATTAAAAAATTGTTTTTTTTAAACTTTAGCTACTATAATCTCTTCAGTGTGCTGTAACATACCATCAGCGTCAACTTCATTGATCATATCTTGAAGTTCAGCTTCTGTGGGATTCTGACCAAGTGACCTCATGACTGTTCCTAATTCTTTGGTTGTGATTGTTCCATCTCCATCTTTGTCGAATAGCGAGAATGCTTCCTTGAATTCGGCAATTTGCTCCTCAGTTAGCTGATCGGCCTAAAAAAAAGGGAATTTTTTTTTTTAATTAATTTGGTGTTTTACCATTATGTAGTAGCAGATTTTCACTTCTATAACTGTCAAAAAAAAGAGACAAAATTTTTTTTTTTTTTAACAATGAAAGAATATTGGTTGTTTTACGACATTTTAAAAACTTTACAAAATTTGTTTAATAAAATTCTCAATGTTAAACAATTTAAGCCACAGTTCTCATACTCTGTTTAAAAAATATGATTTTACACAAGAATGAAAAAATGGAGGGGGAATTGTAAAAAGATATGGGGGGATGTCATTTTCTCAGGGGATCCTACAGTATTTTAAGCCTAAATTATGCAAACACAGTAATTGCTGTCATTGCTAGTCAACCTGGTCTATTTATAACTTCAGCGTTTAGTCATTAGTTACACAAAGTAGCCCACAAACAAATAAGTTATGGTATATTTTATGTGGCAGAGTTGTTTTAAGACTAATGTACTTTAAGTAGGGGGCGGCCTACCCATATTATTCAAAATAAATGAATAAATTTATGTTAAAATGAAATGAAAAAATGAGCCCGGCTATACTGATTGTAGAAAGCAAATTGAAGTATAGTTTATAATTTTATAATTAAACACCAATAATGAAAATTTTCAAATAAAATCCCAAATAAGTCAGAATAATAACAAATGATTGTTGCCTACAATATTAAATGGCATGTGGTTGGGCCTAACTTGCTCCTGGCAGTCGTGAGTCAAGTTTCCTGACATCAAGCAATGAGCAGGGTTTTATTTACATTTCTGAACTGTCAATATTTGATTGGCTAATATTCTATTTATATTTAATTTTTCTCAATTTCTTCTACAGAATAAAAACTAAATTATCTCTTATTACTCTTGTTATATAAAAAATAATATAGCATATCTATAAAGAAAATTTGATGAAACCTAATATGAATTAGTCCTGCCATTCTACTTGTCAGATTTGTTTTATTTATTCTTGATACGATACATATTTACTTATTTTTTATTTAAATGATACATATCTGTCCCCTATATATCCATAGACATTTAGACTACCATTTTTTCCTTAGGGCTTCACCCCATTGGTTTTTAAGTTCCCATGTTAATCTTAGAGATTATTTTATTCAAATAGGTGTTTATTTTCGCCTCTACAAAAAAAAGACATAATAAATAAAATAACTTAAACATATGTTCCATTATGTTCACCTCAGAATGCAGTGCACACTCTATTGCCAGGTATTCATGTTTACACAGCGACAGAGAGACTTCTTTACAATATTGGTATATAATTGATTAAAACCTAATATTTTGTTTTAAAAAACACAGATGATTTACTTGGGAGTGTAGGTTTTAAAATAAAAACATTTTACACAATCAGATATTTGTGGGAAAAAGATTGGCAAGAACATTTTAATAAATACAGCAAATATTCTATACCTCTATCAATGTGAAAACATAATTTCATTAATTATAACTTATCAGCAACAGGTGTTTACACTTCCTAGAATGTACCTGACACAGACTGTCATTTTATTGTTATGTAATAAATGTAACTTTACCCAACTTATTGCTAAAGGTTATTATATTGCTTTAAAATAAAACAATATTTTAATTGCCGAATTCTCATTTCACAAGACTCGAAACAAAAAGATCAGTAACTAAGCCACAACTTAAGGTAAGTAAGCCTACAATGTACTGTAGCCTACTTTATTTCATGAAAACATTTTTTTTTTAGCAACAACAAAAGTAAAAGGTTATTTTTAAGCACTATACCAGGGGGTTCTCAACAGGTTCAGGTGGGGTCGATTGAATCTGTACGGTCTATTGGGGGTCGATGAAATAAATGCCATTTTTAACCCCTTAAGATATCAGAATGTAGTGATTTACGATTAATATTAACAAATATTTCCCCAAATATAAGTAAGATAATTGAAGGACATAAACCGCAACCATTTCATTAAAAGTTTATGTATTGATATGATTTATATTTTATTTAAATTTCTTCTACTATAAACATAATTATATCTTTAATGTATATCTAATAATGCAAAATATAAATTATTTTTTTTAAATGTATTATTGAATTGCTCCTAAAAAATACTTCATTTGCGGTGATATTTGTGTAACATAATATAAACATATAGGGGGTCTACGAAATAAAAAAAATCATTTAGGGGGTTGAAGCAGAAAAAAGATTGAGAACCCCTGCTATAGACTATTGTTCATAACAATGACTTACTGACCACAGGACATATAGCTGTAGTACTATGTTGAAATATTTTTTTTTTTTTTAACATCTATATATGATATGAAATAATTTTTCAGTTATGAACAAATGCAATATTACTTATGGTATTATAAAAGAGAATAATTATGTGAATGAGCATTATTAAACACTGTATTATAATTAACATAATAGGTTACCATAATGTTTAGCCTTACTGTATTGTATGAGCTTAAAAAATGATTATTTGTACTCATACCTATAATACTTTACTTGAAAAAACAATAAAATTTTAATTAAGGATATACAAAAGAATAATGTACAACCTATTATTAACGCCAGTAAACCTAATGCATTAATTCTAAAGCTAGCAAATTTTAATAAGAAATATAATAAACATAAACTCATTCAGTTGAATAAAATTACTTTGGTCTTTTACTACTGGAGGAGCTATTGTATGCCGCAACATATGCCTAAGGCTACTTTATGCATGGCACAACATATTTTTTCATGAGATAAAATATTGTCATGAAGAACACAAGTCAAATATATACTTTCATGCACATAATATGTCCTATGGAAGATAAATTTGTAAACATGCGGTGCAGTTTGTTTTTGCTTTTTCGTTAATTTTTTTGCTAAAACGTTTTCTTACATGCCCAAACAAAATAACCTTAAATACGAAGTATGATAAAATCAAAAATAAAAGTAACCCAAATAACCTTAAAATTGATATGCGAAAATAGGTAACGTGTTTTTGATTGCTAAAACAAAAATTTGAAACACCTGACATGGATGTTGGATGAAAAACCTAACTGACATGGCTGTATGGTGAAAAATCTATTTATATAAAGGAATGCCATTATAATTTTTCCATTAAAGAATGAACAAAGTAAAATATATTTATTAATGCACATCAGAAGATGGTGACACGCATGAGCAGCAAGTCAATACAGTAAATGATAGCGCATGTATGCAGTTAGTCAGTGTAGGAAATTTACTAGATTCATGCAATGTAAATAGCAATGATGTCACAATATAGTTCCTTCCATAAAAAAACAACCTATACTTGTAAACTAAAAAAAAAAGCACCAAATTATTTATGGATAAGGTATGTCAAAAAAAATTCAAATATCACATTGAAAAAAATAAACTTCACTGCATAAATAAAAAATAAATCAATTGTATTATGAAAAAACCAAGCACCATGTTTTATGAAAATGTTACGATTAAAACTCAAAGGAAGATTAGCAATTTTTATTACAAGTCTACTTGATGCCTGCGCTATCAATCACTTCCACAAGTGTCATCTTGTCCAGTGGTTCAATTGTAGTACTATTTCAGTGTTTGTGTCCTCTCAAGTGTTATATCATAATTTATAATTACAATGTATGAAATACTTAGTTAATAAACCCTTTGTTAAATAAACAAAAATTAATTAAAACATTTGTTTAACAACAAAAAAAAGTTATTTTCTTAAGAAAAAGATAGCCCTTGACTACACTGCTTCTTGTTTGAATAATTTCTTGGAATATTCAGCAGTTTACCAAATGATGAAGTAACATTCAAAATAATTAAAAGAACTTATCTTTATCCTCTCAGATTATTCCATATAGATTACAGAAAAACAATATCAATAATAAAACTTGCACACATACAGAATGAACTTATTATCTACCTTACTTTTACAAACATATACCGTTACATCTCGGGGACTCGAAAAGAATCCAGGGACTTGGTGATTGATGTGACTCTTTAGACAATCTGCTGTCTCTGAACTAAGCACCTTAAGGTTCTTAGTTCAAGCCTAACCTAGGTTCTTAGGTTTTAGTAGCAGCAAATTAATATTTCATAGCGAGTTAGTTTTTTCTTCGGAAGTTGTCCAATCAAAACACACTAAGCCCTTTGTTCCAAGATGTGATCATTATCTGGATCATGATATGGCTAATAACTGCATAACTTTATGAAAATGTTAATTTGACCTTTTGGAGTTTTGGATGAGATACCATTTTTGACTATAAAAATGTATCTAAATTTAATAATAAATATACTTCATATAAAATTACTTATCATGCACAAATTATTGGTCTGAGTAATCATAATCATATTTATGGCTTTGAACAGGCAAAACTGCAGAATAGTAAAATAATTCTTATTACCAGGAGGTAGCCTAGTTTAACAAACCATTCGTTTTACAGTACCCAAAGAAATTCCAATCTATCAATAAAGAAGAATCAATGTTTTTGGAAGTGCATGGATTCTCCCCCACCCCGTGTGCCTTGTCCTGTCCTCAACTTCTCTACGTAAAGTCACATGCTTAAGCTCCAATTTACACTACATTGAATTATGTATCCTATACTTACAGAAATGTAAAATAGTAAACATTCTTTTTTTATTTCTTGTCAGTTTCTAAAATTACAAACCTAAAAAATGAACTTTGACCTTCTTAACATACTTTTTTTCTACTAAGAATGTTATTTTGTTAGTACAAAAATACACCTTTCCTAATTTCAAACATTTTACATTTGGTGCCATATTTCAGAATACTTTTTATTATCAAAACTTTTTGCTGTATTGTACTTCTGAGGTACAGCAAAAAGTTTTAGTAATGGAAATATTCTGGAACGTATCGACAAATATAAAACGTTTGAAGCTACAAAAGGTACTCAAAAAAAAAAAAAAAAATTAATTTTAAAAAATAAAGAATTTTTTTCTAATAAATATTGAAAATAGCTTAGGCCTTTTTAAGTCAATTTTACTTAGCATGAAAAAATTACAATATTTCCAAATATTAATTTTATTATTATTTAAACAACTATACTACAAATAAGGTTCAGTGTTCGGTGGGACTAAGACTGTTGCGTCTTTGAAATGCACACCTCAAGGTTGTGGAATCGAGGTGTCCTCATTAATCCAGCATAAAGTTTATGTTACACAAGCCTATTTTACAGTACATACTAATGTTACACAAGCATACTTAACAGTACATATTAACAAAGTTAGAAAGAGTCCTAGTTTTTTGCTAAAACAATCTTTTAAGCCTAACTCCATGGGATGTTTCCATTATATATTTAGCCTACGCATGTTAGAAGGAGGTTAGGAGTATTTATACAATACACTTTTTATTTTCATAATTTTAAAATATTTTTTTCATCAGTCACTACTTTATTATTCAAAATAAAATTATATTATTAACCTGCAGAAGATTAAATTTCATACGATAAATTTAAGATGATGCAATTTTTAACGAAACCATTTTGTGATTGCATAGAGCCGTTAGGTCTGCACAGTTTTATATGCCAATAACTGCTTTAAATTCACTATAACATTAATTACAAGGTTAGTTCATAACTTTCACGCAGTAGAATTGATTAGGTTTTTGAGGTACCTTTTTTTTAGTTACTTATACTGTTTAAATTACATATGCATTAATAAAACTTTTTTGCGAGAAAAAAACATGTTACTAACTTTTGCACAGTAGTAACAGTTAATTCATACAGGTAATTTTTATAATTTTTAGTATTTTCTTCACTTTTATTTGATCTTCTGGTACTTTCCTTACTTGAATTATTATATTTTGGAAATGAAAAGACTTTGACCGAAAAATACAGATTAACATCTCCGGCTAATGTATCTTAAGAGATTGCTGATAACATTTAGGCCTACAAATGATGTCACATATTATCATGTAATTACACTAAATTTTTGTTTTATTACCTATTGCAGGCCTATGATAAAAAATTAATTAATATAAACCTGCAGAATTTTTTAAAGTTATAATGTAATTTTTAACTGAACTATCTTGGAACATCATTATCAATTACAATGAAGCACAAATGAAAAGTATCACTCGGCAAATTAGAGCATAAGTTTAAAAACAGCAAAAATGCTTGGAACACTAACTAGGTCAGTAATCATAATAATGGTTAGGTAATTTTGTTTTTTTTTTAAATAATTTCCACAAAATAATAGTATGGATTCTAACTTTTGTATATTAAATAGTGTTGGTAACAGATTAACAAATTTAGGTGGCTATTTATGCTACAAAAATTATGGCCCCCTACTACTAAAATTTATAACCTACTTGTCTTAAGTTAAAACAATAAGGGTAAAGTCAAAATGTATTTTCATAAACATACCTAACTACTGATGACATGATAATCTATTATAAAAATTGGTTACTTTGCTAAAACTAAACAATTCAAATAATAATGAAAAAACCTACATAAGATAACTTAACCTGTTTCATTTATAACATTTTACGTAAAGACATTGCTTGATGACCACATTCTTTTTAAAAGGATAAAATTATAAATTTTGAAGTCTCTACAGTTTGAAAAATTTTGTTTTTGTTAATTCTGTTCTTAGCAAAAATTTATCCTACTACAAATTAGCTGAGATAAAATTAACATTCATTCAATTTGTTGCCTTGGGCCTGCCAACATAACAGAACATAATTTTTAAAGATAGAATTTCTAGTTTTAATTATGAGACTACTAAGAACACCGTACTTAAGTATATCTAACATGTCATTAGGATAGCCAACCTATGTTTAAATAAACTATAAACTCTTTAGTAATTATACAAAAGTTATTAATGTTCAGTAGGATTTTTAAGATTATTATAAAAAAAATAGTCTGATATTAATCCTTAAATTAGTCTTTTTTCATAAAGATATAAACCTTGAATGAAAATTTTTGTCAAAAAGATTATAAAAATTGTAGCTTATGTTTTTGCCAATCCTAACCTAAAAGAATATACCTTTAAGAAGTAGGCAAGGCGCCCTTAAAATAACCCTTACTTTTAATATACCGTTTAGGATACATTGTTGTTGATGTTTTGTATACTTATTTAATGTGTTTAGACTATTATTTTTTTCATTATTAAAATCTAATTCTTAACAATATTGTAGTTTCACCTCCAATATTTTAAAAACTTTCTTTCAAAATAGCCTAGGATCTATATAGCAGTATTTTACAACTGGACATGAAATTTTGAAATAGGTTTTAATAAAAAAAAACAATTATTTAATAATGACTAAAATAATATTGTTATATTTCGTTATGTTGGTAATGATAAATAAACTTAGTCTATAGACTTCAGGTTTTAGTACTTTACTTAAATTTCCGCCAGCTTATTCCCATTCTTATAAAATTAAATTAATAGTACAACAAAAAATATTTTATCCTCATTACCGTCCTGATTTTGCTCCATGTCTTTCTGGACTTTTCCTTCAAAGGAAAACCCCATATAAAACTCAAACAGCACCCGCAAATGGCCTGAATAATTATTGTATGTGTAATTGGTATGTGTATAATTGACATAAGTAAAATTAAACTGGTGAACAGTCTGGCAAAACTGAATTCAGTGTTAACAACATAATGTCCATGTAGGATAACTTCAAAATGAAACAGACTTGGGCCCAGCTTGGCTATTGAAACAATGTACAGATTGGCTAATTAACTTAAGATAGCCAACAATAACTTACTTGTCTAACACTGACCAAATAACCAAAAAACATTATGTTCTAATTTAGTACATGCTGCAGGCCTACTTAGTTAAATACAAATGATTTGTATTAAAAAATGCCCAATTTTTTTTCAACAAACCACTATTTTTTTTATCATGAATTAAAAATGTTTAATGAGGCCTTAGTATAGGCTACATATTTAAACTTTTTATAAATATAAAATAATAATAATAATAGCCTTGAAAAATTAAAGCAGAAACCCAATTTAGAGTTGCCAAGGTAAAGTTACATTTGGGCACGGATGTAAGCCTGGCCCATTTTAAATTTAAAATTTAGATATCTCGTAACACAGCATAGGCAATAAAAATTCGATGCATAATTTGAATTAACAAATCATGTAAGTTAAATATTTTATGATTAAACTTATGCATTAGTTAACTGCATTAGGAATTTTTATACTCCTGTTCACAATAGGGGGAAATGCAGAAATGGAGACTTCCGTAAGGCACTAAAAATATCCACTAGCAACATCCATCTGGTATTATAATTAACTTCCATTCTTTTTTAACTATTCACTGTTGTACACAAAAAGGACAGATTGCTTGAGAACTCACCATTTTAGATAGTTCACGAATTCCACTACAGACTAGTAAACACAGCCGGTATAACTAGAAACGCCACACTGCACCGGCCTACTCAAAATGCTTCGAATTGTGTAGAAGTTACTGATGACGTCAGTAATATGTATTCATCCGCTAATTTATTATTAGAGAATATAACAAATATCACTTCACTTTTACTATCAAAAAAAGTCGAATAAACACTGTTTCTTATTCACTTTATGCATACAATCACGTATGAAACACAACAACCTTCTAATTCAAAAGCGGAATGTGGATTACGTTTTGTTCGCGCAAGCGAAACGGCTTTATAGGTGCTGGGTGCGGTCTTGTTTACAAGACTTCCTTGTCGGCTTCCAACAGCCAAACTAAGCTCGTTTCTGATTGGCTGATACGCACCTGCAATGCGTCAAGCTCTGGCGTGTAGTTTGTGAGTCGCGTCTGAGCACAAGATTTGCGACGTCCGTTATGGCATAAAAATAATAATTGTTTTTAAAATGAAGATTTACAAATATCAATAATAATATACATATATGTAAACATTTTTTTAAATAATATTTATTGTAAATATTTTTTATAATATTTATGACCAAAACTATTTTATTTAAGAAAATAAAATTCGTTACTAGTGATATAATATAGCTGATAAAAATGTAAATTATAAAAAAAGTATGTTAATTATTAATAAATTATGTTGTTGTTTTATTTTTAGGAATATAACAGTTTATTCAAACCACATTGTTGAAATTAATTTTGAAAATGCCGCGGAAAGTACCTGTTATGCGCATGAGCCGGCATTGATTCGCGCGCCGGCTTTAGTGTGGAAAACTTGTTGCTTTATGATCAAAATAATTATTTAACAAATTACCATTCAACAATATGAGACAGTTTATTTCCTGATATTTAATTTTACTTTATATTTTGTCAGAAATCCTTAAGAAATAACAAAAACAAACATAATTTAAATATGGGCGACAGATCAATGTTGCGGCAACGTGGTTGCGGGAGAGATCGGCCGTGACGATCTATTCAATGCAGTAGCCCTGACCTGCCGTGACGAACCGTTATAGCACAATTCTAGTTCTGTAGATAAGTATCAACTGGTGGGTAACTACTATAAACATGGGCATATTTTATCCCTTTTGATAATTAAATTATATTAAACCCCATTCTGTAATAAAATACGCTGGTAAATATTGAATTATATTTATAAGATTTTACGTATGTTATTTTCCGTACCAGAAATAAATCTGAAACTTAGTTGTTAATTTGACTTATATTTTACAAAGACATGCGCCATTAGGCGGGAGCTCAATGAAGTAATAGGCTTACTTTGCATTTGTATATACGCCCAAAATTTGCAAATACGTAAATAAACAAGTTCGAATTTTTAATTATTAGTTCGTAATAAGTTATAAAATAACATTTTATTGTTGGAAAACGTAGCGCTACATGAAAGTTCGATCTGTATAGCTTTTAAAAACATTTACATTCATGAATTAGTTGCATTTTTCAATACAAAATTAAAGCTTAAAAGTATTTAAATTTCATTGTAAAACAATAAACAGTAAGTTGCTAAAATTATTGGATAAAAGTTATACAAACTTCCTCACATTCAATTTCCTCCCTAAAAACTCCTGAAATAAAACTCAGAAATGTGTAACTTTTCAAAACCGAATTACTATATTTTATTCAAATTTTGGTCATATATATATATATATATATATATATATATATATATATAGCTTTCAAAGAATCAAAGCCATATATATATATATATATATATATATATATATATATATATATATATATATATATATATATATAGCTTTCAAAGAATCAAAGTATTGTAGGGTCTACTAAATCTGAAATAAGAAATTTATGGTTCATGAGAAAATTCTATGACGGTTTACAGGCATTAGATTGATTCTTCATATCAGGTAAAATTTTTGAACAAAATCTGATAAATTGATTTTGAGAAATTAAGCCAATTTCCCGTTATTTTTAGTGAATTCATATAGCCTACCCAGAGAGCTTTTCTTTGTCGTTCACAAATCTGGTTAAATTCAAACTTGACACAAAAATCGATTTTGGTTGGACAGTAACTCGGACAAGTTCATTACCCAGCAAAATCCGCTCAACAGTTTCAAAATGGCGGTCATTTAAATCTATAAAATTCTTGTTTTTAAAATTGATTTCACAATCAAAATCAACGTTAAAAACTGCATAAATTAAATTAGCAGTTTCAATTTTAAAATTCCATTTAAATTAACAAATGAATTTCATGGCGGTTAGGATTCATTTTTGGCATTTCCAATGCTAATTTAAAAGTTTAAACGCTGATTGGACAGTGAAATTAGTTGGAAATTCGCTTCCTTTGCATCAGCAAGACAGCTGGGTGCGCGATTATTTATTAGAGAATTAACTTTGGAAAAATGAGCTATGGAGCGTCCACCATGGTAAGACCCAAACCCGGGACCTCGAAATGAGCACCGATCCGATATCTAGATCACTTTTTGAGGGGTCTTTAAAATTTTATTTGTGTGTGTGTGTGTGTGTGTGTGTGTGTGTGTGTGTGTGTGTGTGTGTGTGTTTCAGCACCATCACGTTCGCAATTTTGTTCCGATTTGTATCAAACTTGGCAAAAAAATCTATTTTGATAATTTTTGATCTTTAAAAATTCATAATTTCTTTTCTTAAATATTTCTGAAAAATATGCATAACTTACATCCACTTTGATTTTTTAAAATCCGTCGAAACTTGACAGAGTTCAGGGTTCATTTTCGTATTTTCAATGTAATTTGAATGTTTAAATTCATAATATATGCATATTTTAATGCTGATTGTGATGGTGAAATCAAAATTTCAAAAGGGTAACTTACGGGAAAATAATTTTGGAAATTAGCTTCTATCACGTCAGCGAGATAGCTTATTATTATTTTATATGGCTTCAGAAACGGATTTGTTTTCGGATAGCCAATAAATACAATAATTTTGCGTTATTATTTTCTGAAAGCCTACAAGATAATTAATTAATTATTAGCTAGCTATCAAATTAAGGAGTAAATTAACTATAAGCCTAGGCCTATATCGGGAACACCTAAATCGATTTCAATCAAACTCGCCCCCCCAGGGCTGATAGTAAATATGGCTTGTGTAATTGAGACGCATTGTATTAATTAACTAATTTTACCTTAAACCCGATCTGTTTATCGGTAACGCGTTTAAACGTTAAGTTAGAACTGTGTAAGTTGTGTACCATTTAATTTTATCTGTATATATATAAAAAGCAATGCTCTGACTGACTGACTGATTCAAAATCAACGCACAGCCGAAATTGTAACGGCTAGAGACTTGAAAATTTCAGAGTAGGCCTACCTTAGTAGGGATGTACTAAAAAACATTTTCCAATAATCAACCCCTAAAGGGATAAAAATGGGTACATAAATTTTTATTGGAAAAATATGTTTCTTCCAAAACTTAACATAATTACTCTAACACACAAGTAACTAAAAACACCTTTCAGCGTTTCAAAATTCATTACCTAAAGGAGTTAAAAGGAGGTAGAAAGTGTAAAAAGCTGTACAAAATTTTGCATTGGAAAATATTTTTTGAATCGATAATATTTACTAATATATTAGTATATCTCTAGTATATAGTATATCTATATAGTGGAGTATCTATATTAATATATACTAGAGCGCATAGGCCCTAAAAAAATAATGAAACACGTATTTTAAAAATTTTCCTAATTCATTCCCTAAAAAACAAAAATTAAAAAAGAATTTTCATTGGAGAAAATATCTTTGTATTGGATTTTCGTAAAACTTAAAAAAGACATTTTAAAACACAAATTACGAAAGCACGTATTTCAACATTTTCCATAATTTATCCCCTAAAAGAGTAAAAAAAGGTAAACAATTTGCATTTGAGAAAAAAATAATTCGTATTTTTTAAAAATTAAACATAAATACTCTAAAACACAAAAATGAAACTTTTACTTCAGCATTTTTCCGAATTCACCTTATAAAGGCGTAAAAAAGAGGTATAAAAGTTTGAAATGCAAAAAATAATTATCATATTTTTTATGAGCTACCCGGATCATATATTATGAGTTTTCGGACGTTCTAATTCGAATTCAACATGTTTAAAGTCAATAAAACATATTCCGGATATGATGCTGTTTTCATATTCACTGTAAAATAATCACGAGTTTGGTGAATTAGATGATCATGCAACACGTGACCAGTATGTTGCAATCGATATATATGTCCAAATTATAAATATGGTCCAATTTATTACCAGAGACCAATGCGGGTCACTGGCTACTTTAAATACAATATTTAAAATATTGTGTTGGTTTTATTAA
The DNA here is from genome assembly GCA_022606455.1 of Callitettix versicolor. Taxonomy (NCBI): domain Eukaryota; kingdom Metazoa; phylum Arthropoda; class Insecta; order Hemiptera; family Cercopidae; genus Callitettix; species Callitettix versicolor. The sequence goes on along the minus strand of CM040189.1, from coordinate 40,386,717 downwards.
TATTTTTTTTTATGTTTATAAATTATTACATTACTGAAACAGCCCGCTTCGTGGGCAAAGCGGCAACGGATAATGCTAGTCTCCTGATATAATGACTGTAATTGTTAAGACTAAAAACTTACAGCTGAATTTTAAGTAAAATAGATTACAAAATTTGTTTTCAGTAAGCGAGGATTTTTTTTTTTTTTTTGACTAGCGATGTTATGTAAACCGTATTTTCTATAACTTTTTATATTTAAACATTTTTTTACATATAAATTACTGTTTGGCTTTAAACATGGATTGAGTGGAGTTTAAAGCATTTATTATAAACTTAACAGAATGATAACTCTTATGAGAGATTTGTGAGTGCTCGCTGCTGGTGGCATCTAGCGGCAGAGTGTTCAATATGGATTACAGTACTGTCTATTTACTCAAACGTCTCCACCCCTGCCCTTGCAGCTTACAGCGTTCGTAGCTGCAATTACTTTGACTTCAGCAGCTGATATCGAGTGCGCTGTTTATGAAGGTGTACTTCTAGTCCGTTTATATTCAATAGTTAAAGTCAGCATAGTCGATTTCTCCGCTAAAGAATTTCTCTGTTCTGTATTGAAATTTGTGTGCAGAATTTAATCGTAATTTCAAATTTAACTAGCCTGTATTTGTTACTATAAAATTTTAAGAAATTATGTCTAATTAAAATAGTTTTTAAAAAATGATACAAGACAGTCATCAGAGAGGTTTGACGCTTGAACTAGGCAACATTGGAGCTCGACAGCCAGTGTTGCCAATCTCAACCATAATAATTACTGACAGCCAGACAAAAAATTACCAAAACCAACAACGTGCATGTGTGTGTGTGTGTGTGTGTGTGTGTGTGTGTGTGTGTGTGTGTGTGTGTGTGTGTGTGTGTGTGTGTGTGTGTGTGTGTGTGTGTGTGTGTGTGTGTGTGTGTGTGTGTGTGTGTGTGTGTGTGTGTGTGTGTGTTAGATTTTTTCATACACAGAAACACACACACACAATTCTATAAATTCAATAGATCTCTCAAAAAAGTGACATTTTCCAATAGAAACCAGCTAAAAACATTTCTACGAAGGTATTATAGCGATATTATAACAGAATTGGTTGAAGCTTGCAGAATTGGCCTACAAAACTTACACATTTTCAATAAACATGCGTTGTATATTTTATGTTAAGGAATTTCCATTATAATCTTAACGTAGTTAATGACGTAGTAAAAACCGGCAATGAGCTTAAGGGCATAGTAAGGTTTTCTTGCATGTGAGGCACTAAGCCTAGCCGAACCCGTACAAGTTGTTTGTACCGGGACACCAAACTGTCACTAGATAAGCAAGTTTACAAGATAAGTACTTATCTCACATCAGGCTTTTTAACAATGATATTTATCTAGGTAAATCAGGTCGTTATTATCAGCTGTAAATTTTTGAAAAATAATTGTAAACATTTCGCAAACCTTTATCGCACATAAAATATAACTCAAAATACACAAATACGTCAGCGTATACGTTGGTAAGAATATGGACTGGAATTTGTGTTGCGGAAATGTAATTTAAACATATGAATGAATGACTTTCTATGGTTACTATTTACAAAGCGACCTTGTAGATCTATTTTCCCCTTTCTATACTGTTGAGATGCTCAGTTACAGCGCCTTCTCCAGTCTTTATCTTAATATATAAAAGAAGAAGTCCTGACTGACTGACTGATTCATAATCAACACAGAGACAAACCTATTTTAGCTAGCAACTTGAAATTTTCAGGGTACATTTATCTTACCATGTAGGCGTGCACTAAGAAAGGATTTTGCTAAAAAAACGCCTAAAAAAGGATTTAGCACTAAAAAAGGATTTTAACGCCATTAAACTACTTACCCAGTCAAACTTTAATAATCAACGTATAGCCTAGACTATAATAGCTAAATATTTTAAATTTTAGGGTTACCACCACATGTAGGGGTGAACTGAAAAACGATTTTCCAATATTCAACCACTAAAGAGGTAAAAATGAAGTAACAGTTTTTACTGGAAAAAATATGTTTTTCGTCTGACCTTAAAATGTAACATAGTCAATCTTAAATATAAATTATGAAATATATTTTTAATTATTTCCCAAAACTCATCCCCTATAGAGATTGAAAGGGGTAGAAAATGTAAAAAGGGGTATACAATTTTGCATTGAAAAAATATTTGTTTTGGATCGTATATTCTAGAAATATGCTATGAAACACAAATAATGGAACACATATTTCAACATTTTTCCGAATTCATTTCCTAAAAGTTTTTAAATGTAAAAAAGAAGTATAATTTGAGAGAAGAGTGTTTTCATTGGTGAAAAATATTTTTTATCGGCTTTCCTTAAAAGTAAACAAAATATTCTAAAACAAAATTATGATACACGTAATTCAGCATCCCCCCGAATTCATCCCCTAAAAGGACAAAATATAAAAATGTACATATGTTTGTATTGGAAAAATATTGTTTATCAGATTTTCTTAAATTCGAATGGAACATGTTTAAATAAAACAACATATTCATGTTATAATATTTTTTCATATTCACTGTTTAATAATCACGGGTTTAGATAATCACGCTTTTATGAATATATTTTTTTATGTTTATAAATTATTACATTACTGAAACAGTTTAGTTTCGTGGGCGAAGCCACGACAGATAATGCTAGTCTCTTCATAAAGTTTGAAGAAGACTGAAGATAGGAGCCCCCAGTTCTATTTGGTGACTTCCCAATTCATTACTCAGGTACTTGCTCTGCTAAATGCCTTTCAATTTTTCCCCCTTCCTCTTGACCATCATCACGGAGGTTGTGCCACATTTGGCCAGTTTTTTGTTGTGCCGTGACTTTCCGCTCATTCTATTTACATTCTTACTCAAGGACACATGAGCAGCTAGGGGAATTACGTCCCCCAGCACAAAGCCCCGCACGCATGGGTAAGGCTAAGGTACACCCAGATGTTGCCAGGTATCCCAGGGCTCTGATATACCATTAGGCCGGTGTCATTCACTCCATCAGCACGGGTCGCTTTACGCTTTAGTTAGCCAAGCTATGTAGTGTGTGTGTGTGTGTGTGTGTGTGTGTGTGTGTGTGTGTGTGAGTAAATGACAGAGTAAATGACAGAGTAGTATGAGGTAAGGTGGAATAGATAGCTAAACCCATTAGCTGCCTCCACCGGCATTTTAAACACACACACACACAAATATATATATATATATACGTGTGCACAATAGTCGGACGTTAAACACCAATATATATATATATATATATATATATATATATATATATATATATTATAATAATAATTATTATTATTATTATCTGCGTATAGACCCTGTTGGATCACGCAAAGCACTCCGACTCATGTCTTGCTCCTTCTAATCCTCCACACCTCCCTCATCCTGTCCTCATGGATCCTCTTCCGCTCCTCCGTTCATTTTACCCCTGCTCTCTTTGGGATTTCATTCTCCAATCTTCCAACCGAGCATCTTTCTCCTGAATGCCTTCCTGTCTTCAACGTCTGTTGAGTCTATTTCTGCGTCATGTAGATCTATTCTGACTTGTGCGATCCACGACGTTGTTGATTTGACACCTTGTATATACTTAAGGATTCTGTTGGCAAGTCTCGTTGTTGGGAGTCTACTGATGTGTCCATAGAACCGAAGCCTCCTTCTTCTGATATCTGCTGCCAAGTTCGATATCTTCTCTGTGGTCTTCCGGGAGTGCAACCTGTATCCATCTTCTGTTAATCTCGGGCCAAGGATCTTCCTCAAGATTTTGCGTTCTTCCTTCAAAATATCCTCCATAGTAGCTTTTGTGTGGAGTGCTAGCGTCTCGCTTGCATATAATACCTCCGGTATTATGACTGTGTTGTAGTGTCTGATTTTTGTGTGCGTCGACATACATTCTTATTGCAGATATCACGCGTTATACCAAGAGCCCTCTTCATTCTCAGTAGCCGAACCCTTTGCGCAGCCTTCTCGCCACCCGTGGGTTCAAGAATTTCTCCCAGATATTTGAAGTGCTTGACTCTGTTTATCTTACCATACTTTGTGTTTAGTTCTTGAATATTTAATTTTGAACAGAAGAATTCGGGTTTTTTAAACGAGATCTGTAGACCGACCCTCTCTGCACATTCCTTTAGGACTTCTATCTGTTTAATCGCTGTTGTTTCATTATCTGTTAGTATGGCCAGGTCATCTGCAAAAGCTAGGCACGCGATTTCTGTGTTGTCCTTAGGTCTTCCAAGTCGAACTGGTTTCCAGTGCCCTTCAATTTTTAATTGTTTCTCCCATTCCCTGATAACTTTGTCCAACACCAGATTGAACAGGAGAGGCGAGAGTCCATCTCCTTGGCGAACTCTAGTTGTGATCAGGAAGGGTTTGGAAATTTCCCCCATAAACTTCACCTTAGCGATTTTGACTGTCAGTGTTTGTTTGATCAGTCGCAGTGTTTTAGGATCAAGTCCATGTTCTTCCAGGATATTAAACAAAGATTTTCGATCAATGGAATCGTACGCTTTTTATATATATATATTTATATATATATATATATATATATATATATATATATATATATATATATATATATTAAATTACCTAAGAGAGCAGGGGTAAAATGAACGGAGGAGCGGAAGAGGATACATGGGGACAGGATGAGGTGTGGAGGATTAGAAGGAGCAAGACATGAGTCGGAGTGCTTTGCGTGATCCAACAGGGTCTATACGCAGATAATAATAATAATATAAATAACCTAGTTCATTCGGCAACCTAATGCCTCACCAAGCTCGCTTAGTAGCTAGCCTACACGCAGTTTCTCCTAACCTTAACCGTCGCATAAATACAATCACAAACATTGTTGCATCAGGCCTATACAATATAAAATTAGTTGTAATTAGCAAAAGTTCTTTTAATGATTGCTAATTATTAATAATTATTTACCAAAACGAATGTAATTTCTTTAAATGAGCAAGGTTTATTTTGAAGACCGCAAGGGAAATTCATTAATAGGCTTCTAATTGTTTTGTTGACGGGAGGTGCCCGTGGGAGTTGGGAGGATAACAGAATTGGAATGGACGTCAAAAAACAAATATCACACAACTGCCTGCTATTTACCTCGACACGTAACTGCTTCGCTAGTGAGATATGACGCAAATTCAGTACAAAATAATGTTTATATTAGAATCAGCGTTGGAATGATATGTATAAAATTTTATTGATTTTTTTAACGGAGTCCAATAGATTTGCTTCAGCGGTATCTTCAAATTGTTAATCAAATTTTATTTATTCCCCTAAATAATTGCACTACAATGAATATAATTATAGGCCCTACATTGTAATGATTTTAATAATACCGGTAAACGTCTCGCTTACGTGTAATAAATTTTAAACGACATTTTGGCGTTAAATATTTTTGAAAATATTATTCAATTTATTTCTATAAAAAATGGTCGTCGTCTAAACAACATAGGAACTGAGTTCCACGTACTATCACCGAAAAACATTCACGCTAAATCCCCGAACATATCTCCCAGCTTTTAAAAAATCTACAACTGCTAACTTAGTTCTCAATACTCGCTTCGCAGTGCTCGCGTATCTCGGGTTTAATACACGCTTGATTATCACAGTTCTCTCCGGGCATTACTGCCGGCGCGCCACATAGTATCTCCCTTACACAATAGCTTCATCCTGTTTGGCGCGTTCTTTCTATGGTTTTAACAATGGATTACTGAATAACTATTGTTCCCGCCTTAATATCGAGTGTAAATACAGGTCGAAAATCGTTGTTTGACAGAACATCGAGGACAACCAAAACATGATAGTCTACCAAAATCAGCGAAAACTCTACAAGACTTGTTCGGGTGAAAATAGGAAGAATCCGGCCAACTTTAAAGAAGAACAACGTACTCTTTACTTTCATCTCACCATTCTCAACCGGAACAGTGCTTCGCCACCCGCGGCCGACCTGGTAAACGCCCGGACCTCACTATTCCTCTCGGAGGCTACAACAAAATGCCGTACAAAAATCATACATTTTTCTTTAAGGACAATACTTTATACCAGTTAGACTAATGAGAATTAGGGTTTTTTACGGTTTTTACTGAAAGGATAATGCTTACCGTAGTAAATACCGTCTCCAATCTATGACCCTGACAAAATCGACCTCATCAAACTGACTGAAAATATTATCGTTAAATGTAAAGGTTAGAGTTTTGTTTGATTCAGAGATAGGCTTGAAGCAAGTAAATATTAGGTGAAATTTAAATTTAGCTCTTCTGTTGGCGAAATAGAAAAATAAAAATAAAATAAAGAAGGCCTATTATAAAGGGAATAGCTTAAACAAAAATCGAAAGTCAGAATTTGAAGGAATTGACGAAGCGGTTCTGCAGTAGTTCTGCACAATTACAGTACCTTATTCATACTGTATTATTTAATAAATATTATTTTTTAAAGATTTTATATCATATAGTTTTACTTCAATAAATTTTACACTCAATACTTCGAATTAAAAATACAGTAGTGTTTAACATGTTTAAAAATAAAAACACATTTTATACAAGTTTGGTTGAGCTCTCTCTACAACGGAAATCTCTTTATAGCAGCAAAAACTAACGTTCTCTTCAATACCGCTATAGAGAGATTTAACTGAACACACACGCGCGCGCGCGCGCGCGCACACACACACACACACACACACACACACACACACACACACACACACACACATCCCAGGAAGAAGTTCGTAACAATAAACCCTTACTTGGAAAGACATAAATTTGTCTTTCCCCACATCCGTATTGTGTTTACGATACAGCTGATTATAATACGTTAGGCCATATAGTTTATTATTAAAACTACATTTTTCTAAAAATTTGTCTAAAAATTGGAAACGGAAAAGTATTTCAAAGCGTTGATGGCGTTAATCCTAGCCTGTAGTTACCTTTTCGTTGTTTTTTCGTTGAATTTTGTTGATTATAGAACAGCTGATTCGGAATAAAATATACAAACAGCTGAACTGTTTACGTGGCTTTATAATAATTTCATATTATTATACTGTTCTTCCTTTTATCTTATCTAAAAATAGCTACTGTTAAAGTGACAGGCAAAGTTCATTTGACGGGATATCATAACAGATAACCTTGAAACCTTGTCTTGTCAGAACCGTATTGTTCTTCAACATTGAGTGAAATATTTGTTTTAATTTTACATAATGCGTAACTTAAAGTTACGCGATATGCTACGTACTGCGTTTAAGTTATGGTAGTTCAAGTTATTGGAGCGGCCATCATGGTAAAATCAAGAGAGCTAGCCTTGAAATGAACGCTGATTCTGGCATTAGGTCACTTTTTGATTGGTCATTAAGATTTTTATATATGTGTACAGTATGTAGGTGTGTGTGTGTGTGTGTGTGTGTGTGTGTGTGTGTGTGCGTGTGTATTTGTTTGTGTTTGTGCACTCTCACGTTCCCAATTTTGGTTCTATTTAACTTAAAATTGGTACAAAAATATATTTTCTTTTTAAAGTTCGTTACACGGTAAAAATATGTTTAATCTGTTTCAAAATGGCGGACATGTCAAAAATGCATAATGTTTTTATCATATACTTTCTTGAAAAAAAATCTTATTGTAGTCTTCGGGAGAAATTGTCGAAGTCCGGGCGTTTACCGGGTCGGCCGTGGGATGGCGAGGCACTCTTCCGGTTCGGAACGGTGAGATGAAAGTAAGAAGCTCGTTGTTCTTGTTTGGAATTGGCTGGATTCCTTCTTTTTCCTCGAGCAGAGTTGTTCCGGATGCTGGTAGGCTATCGTGTAGTACGTGGTCCTCCTTGATGTTCTTTCTTTTGTTTTAAGGCGAAAAGCACATTGATGCTATTATTACCTCCAATAAGTGTGAATGTAAAGCGTTAAAGTTGTAAGTGTAGTGTTGTTAGTGTAAGTGTATGTTAGACTCGGGTACCGCGAGGGACGTCTAAATCCTCTCAATAGGTGCAGCTAGTCTGCACCCCCTGCGGGGTCTTTGATGTTCTGCCGACCAACGGATTTTCGACCTGTATTTACATTCCAAATTATAGCTGGAACCATAGTTTTTCAGAAATCCATTGTAAAAACCAGAGAAACAACACACCAATCAGACTGAAGCTATTGTGTACGGGATGCGAGGTGGTGCGCCGGCAGTAAAATAATAATCTAGCGTATATTAGACCCGAACACTGTGAACCAATCAGAAGCGAGTATTAATTGTCGGCAGAATTGAGAACTATTTTCGCAGTTATAAGCTGTTTGAAAGCCGGAGAGAAGTTCCGAAAATTTAGCGTGAATGTTTTTCGTTGTAATCGGAACTAGATTGTGTAACTCAGATCCTGTGTTGTTTAGGTGATGACAATCCTACGTCGCCAGACTGCGTTCAGGGTTTATTTTTTATTTTCAAAGTAATTTTGACAGTTTAAAATGCAGATTTAATGTTGAATTTTTTTATGTTAGAACAAAAGGTTATGACTTTTTCAATGGTTGCTCCAATAGCTCAATATTCCATGAAAATTTGCTAAAATCATTTATACATGATAAGAAACTGCTATAATATAAACATAAGTAATTAGTTAAGGTAAAATATACCAACGGTAAATTGTTTTCGTAAAACGTTAAAAAAATATTGAACATAACCTTACAAATCCGCAGAAAACGTCTCAGCTCACCCACTTAAAACTAACCTTTTCGACTCTCTTTTCTTGTTATTAAAAGCGACCTCTTGGCAGTTGCCTGAGCACCTCTTCACATCCTCAATAAGACTTTCAAAACTGCTTCAGCTTCCAGAAGGCATTTAATCTTTTTTCTACGTTATATTTAGGCGAATAGAAATTAAATATCTTTACAGTTTAACAGCTTAAAAGCAAACTGTAAAAAATAATCTTTATTCCGTAAACATTCAAGGATTAGTACGTCAAGCGCAGGACTTTTTGTTTTCCCGAGGCTGTCTGTTGGTAACACTTTTAATTTCAATTCGAACATAAAGATGGGGAGCATCAATAGGGCCCATCATGATTTCTAGATCACGTTTTGTGGGGTAATTTGTTTCAAACTTTACGAGGAAAATCGATTCCTGTAGTAGCTTAGACAAGTTCGTTAACCAACAAAATACCATCAACCGTTTCAAAATGGCCACCATTTTAAAATCGCTGCACTCAGCCGTCTCGTTGAACTTTATTTTACCTTTTTTTCATCATCAAAAACAGAATTGAAGCCTGCATAACGTTTGAAACTTTCACAGTGCGTTGGAAACACGAAAACGAACCCTGAACAATGTGAAATTGAATTGCATAATTTCAAAGGATTTTGAAAATTCAAAATTCTATTTTACTGCCGTTTTTAGTGCTGATTACGATGGTTAAATTAGATTTTCAAAAATATTTACGACAAAAATGTGACGCTATTTTTAAAATTTGAAATGACCACTATTTTGAAACTGTTGAACTAATTTTGAACGTGCTAGGTCCCGGGTCTGGGTCTTACCCCGCCCGGGTTAAGATTTTAATCAGCGTTAAAATCTACATTATCATTTTGGTTTTTTTCAAAATCCGTTGGAATTAAGAAAATTAATGTGACGGCTGTCGGGGTTCATTTTTGTATTTTTAAAGCTTAATATATACAGGTTTTAATAGCAATTGTGATTGTGAACTTGGATTTTTAAAAAAAGGACGCGATGGAAAAACATTGCACGAAAATCGCCTTCATCGTGTCAACGAGACAGATGCGTGCGTGATTATTGTGATTGTTTTTAATTTTACACAATTCTGTTACATGAAAAAATCATTGTAAATTAGTTCGGACGTACGAATGCGTATTAAAATGATTCATTTGACTTGACTGCGACCAAGTTTTGCAAATAAATCAACTGTAACCGGCAACAATGGCGGAACTCTGTGCATGATTAACACAACGGTATAATTCATTTCTGCGCATTGTTTATGCTTAAAGTTTGGTTTTACGCTTTGTTGCTAATTAGGGAGAAGTTGCATTACAAAACAAAACCTACTAAAACAAAGGTAAGCAAGATGATTGGTATTTATTGGATCAAAAATTTCAATAAAATTCTTTTTTGTTTTTTTTAGCGGATTTCCAATTATATATAGGAGCGGACGTCAAAGTAAAACCCAGACCCTTGACCTTGTAATGATCACCGATCCTGATTTATAGATCACTTTTTGAGACGTCGTTAAGAATGTTTATTTATGTCAAGAATGGATTAAAAAAGGAGTGCGAAGGGGCGACCACCCCTTCCGAGACTAAATAAATAAATAAAAAAATAATAAATGTAAAAGATCCAATTTGACTTCTTTAAAGTGGAAGTATCGCAGCTTCAAGGAAAAGAACAAACCGACATCTGAGGCCTCTGAAACCGGTCACATTATCCCGATTTGAACTTTGTATGCACATGAAGTTTTGTCCGTATGTACGTATTTATGTTTGTGCACTTAGAATTGCTTGTACTGAATTAGGCCCTAATCAATTAGATATTTTATGTTCGTTCTCTCTTCTCTTCCTGCGTTAACTGCAACAACAGAAAGATCTTTCTAGACTCTCAAATTGATCAAAACTTGATTGAGAAACTGTAGTGACGCTTATCTGGACTTGCTTAGGCTGATGATGACGAGAGATCAGCGTTAACGGTAACGGTAAAGAAGCTGGAGTAACTGCAGCTATGTATAAAAAAAGTATAGATAGGTATATTGAGAAGAGGGAAAGTTATGTATATGGAGCCAATTTTGCAAAAGTTTTAAAAATTAGGAATCTAAGAAAATTAAGATTTTTTTTTTTTTGTCTGAAGTGGAGTAAATTTTTACACATACTTTATATGCGTTTTAAGCCTGAAAACAGATTAATAGTGCTAGTTTTCAAAGGTATTATTTCCAAAATTGTCTTCCCCTTGGCGGCTCTCTTTTAAATTGAATCATCCAACCAACCGCCCTTACCCTCAAAATTGCATTCATCCGTCAGTGATTTGTGTGCGTTTTAGCACTCTCACGTCTGCAATTTTGGTCCGATTTGATTCAAACTTGGCGTAAGAATCGATTTTGGTAATAGCTTAAACAAGCTCGTTACCCGGCAAAATCCGTTCAACAGTTTCAAAATCGCCAAATCAAAAAATCAAAATCAAAAAAGCCATTTCAATTTTTAAAAATCGTAACTATTTTACTTCAAAATTGTTTAAAAATCATTGCTCACCAATGTGAACGGCTTTTAATGTGCATAAATGGATTTTTCGGTTGCCTAGTTTCCTTTCCGTATTTTCAAATTATTTTTTACTTTTAAAATGCTAATTTATGCATAGTTTAATGCTGATTACGACGATGTAACATAAAAAGAATATAGTTAGAAGATTGCTTCTTGTTGTAGTCTCCGGGAGAAATAATGGAAGTCCGGGCGTTTACCAAGGTCTGGTGAGGCACTCTTCCGGGTCGGAATGAAGTGAAAATAAGAAGTCCGTTTGTTCTTCTTTAAAGCTGACTGGATTCCTCCTGATTCTACCCGAGCAAATTGTTTCTCGTAGAGTTGTTCCGGCTGTTGGTAAGCTGTCATTTAGTTATTCCATGGTGAGCGGTCCTCCTTGATGTTCTGCAGGGCAACGATTTTGGACCTGTAATTTATACTCGAAATTCCGGTCATTGGCGAAAGAGAATTAATACTTAGAATGTCAATCCATTTAACTTTCAATACATCACAATAGCATGGTTTACGTAAATGGCTTTATTGCTTTATGAATGTTAATGAAAAATGTTGATATGGGTAGGGCTTGGATTTATTGAGGAGAGAGACTCGGTGGTCGAAGTGGCTAAAGCATCGATCAGTCTACTACGTCGCTCAACTGCTCATTTAAGGTTTCTTCGTTCGAGCAGTAGTTGCTCCTTTGCTTTTTCATTACCGTCAAAACTGATCCCTCGTCCTCATTAGTATAACTGGCATAAAGTATAGAGAAGTGAATACATAAATTAACATAAGTCGCTTTCACGGAGGTTCGTACATTAGATACAATCGCATTTTTCTGTATAGTAGCAGGGGAGCGCGATCTGTCACAGATGCGAATATTTGGAGCCTTCTGCTCAAGATGCTAGTTTTTTTGGGAGGTTGAGGGAAAACTCCTCGACTGTGAGGACTTTAAGGCCGTGAAGAATAGTTTCGTTCCTGACAAACCAAGAAGATATAGTCAGTACAAAAAGACTGTGATTTTGGAAGAATTCCCGCCGGTTCCTTCAAGATTCTGAGATGAGTGAGTATCAAGCCGGAGCTGCATATGTGACTATGGGACAAAGGTACATTTATACATGGTGAGTCTGACCTTCAAAAACAGTTAAAAGCCTGCGGCAAGCCGCAGCAGCTTCGCCTATTAATTGCTTGTCACACTCGGAAATTTTTTCGGGAACCATAATTTTTGAGAAATCTATTGTTAAAACCGGGAGAAAGAACGCAACAATCAATATGAAGCTACTGTGTACGGCAGATGCGAGGTGGTGCGCCGGCACTAATGCCTGGGCAGACATGCAATAATCTCGCGTACATTAGATACGCGAGCACTGCGAACCAATCAGAACCGAGTATTTGTTGACAGGGGAATTGTGAAATACGCGTAGGCTGTTTGAAAACCAGGAGACAAGTTCCGGGAATTTGGCTGAATGTTTTTCGGTAAGCGGAATTAGGATGTATAACTCCGTGACATTCTCTTAAGCGAGCGAGACAGCTGCGGTTATTGAAATATTTTTCCGCGACGTCATAATTTATTTGTTTTCGCAGCTCGTCAACTGTCTGGAAATAAGAATATCAAGTGACTGGCGTCAGTCTGAAGCAGGGAGCGGGGGTCATTATTTCGATCGTTGTTAAAATTTAACAAAATATGCTTTACAAAATAGTCACTATCGTAATCACCATCAGAATATACATAAATCATCAAGTCAGGTTCGTTTCCTTATTTCAGTGTAATTTGAATGATTAACATGATAATTAACACACATTAGATTCAAAATTAGCGCGCGCGCGCGTGCGCGTGTGTGTGTGTATTTAACATACTCACGTTGACAACTGTGGTCAGATTTGATCCGAACTTGGTACAAAAACTGATTACGGTAATAATAGCTTGGAATCCGTACGACAGTTTAAAAATGGCGGCCACTTAAAAATTCATAACTTTTTCATTTTAAAGATTTTTGAAAATCTAATAACACCATTGTAATCAGCGTTAAAACTGCATTTTGAATTTTCAAAATTCGTTGCAATTAAAGAAACTTAATTTGACGGCGGTCAAGGTTCATTTTCGTATTGTCAATGTGGTTTGTAAATTTAAAACACTTGTATATGCAGATTTTAATGCTGATTATGATTGTGAATTTAGAATTTCAAAAAGAGTGCGATAAAGAAAAATATTTTTGGAAATTCTCCTCTATCACGTCAGCAAGACTTGTGCCATTATTTAATAATTTACTTGGTACAGTCAGTGAAAGCAATGTGAATGACAAAATTTTGTTAAGCAGGCCTATCAGCTACGGCTAGACGTTCAGCCCGTCGTGTTCTAGTTACATTTATTTATCATGAGTAATATTTTTAAAAGTAAAAATACTTGACATATATTTTAACACTTGAAAATTAATCTGATGTTACACCATAAAGTATAACTTTAGCTTAATGATAATAACAATGAACATTTTACAGCACATGATGTTTTTAATGAAGAAACCTAGCTTTTACTTATAACTAAAGTAATACGTACTGTATAAAATTTAGAGAAAGTATTGTAATGGGTCAAAAGATATTGGACATTTTGTGTATTGAATACGGTAGATTCGCGATAATCCGACATATATCGGACATCGCTATTGACGGATTACCGAAGAAAACACAATTGGAAAAAGTATAGTAAATTAGAGAAAAAGTAATTACAGTAAAACACACTTTCATTTTAATAACTGAGTTTAAATTGGAATTACTGTTGAAAAAACATTTAAAAAAACAATAAAACTTCTCAAGCACATTACAGTATACATGCACGAAAGTTTTTTGTTGAAGCATCCGCCAAAATAATCCGCTTTCGTCCGCGTTGTAAACTAGATTCGGACCTAAATCTAAATTATTTACTGTTTTTTACACTTCTATATGCACGGACAACATTAACATCGAGGATAGTTTTTCACCAGAAATACTCAAAAAACATTTTCCAGACCGTTTCTTAAATTTATCGAGCCGCCCGTCACTGGCTTTAAAGTCATCTTTGTCCGTAATTTGTTTCAAAAACCTTTGCTTTCTCACACATTATCTCCCCAGGAATTGGTGTACGCCTGTGTTCTTCTTGTAAGTACGACGAAAAAAGCGCTTCTTCGATCTTCCGGAAACTTGCCGAATTTCCTTGTTTGTCTTTTACTTGACACTGTTAGGGTTCTTGATGTAGGATTTTAAGTTTTGATGTGTGTGTGTGTGTGTGTGTGTGTGTGTGTGTGTGTGTATGTGTGTGTGTGTGTGTGTGTGTGTGTGTGTGTGTGTGTGTGTGTGTGTGTGTGTGTGTGTGTGTGTGTGTGTGTGTGTGTGTGTGTGTGTGTGTGTGTGTGTGTGTGTGTGTGTGTGTGTGTGTGTGTACTTAAGAACACAAATAAATATCACGACGGATTACTGGACACGCCGGTTTCTCACGAGTGTACTGTACTAAAATCTAAAAAGGAACATTGGAACTTGTGCCTCATCAAACTTGTAAGGGTTAAAATGTTTGCCTTAGCGGTTTAACCGACAGTCAAATTACACTGAAAATATTAAAGACTAACCGTTGTCAAATTAACATTCGAAATGTTTTGGATTAAACAAAAATTCTTTTTGTTAAATTTTAACTTTAATTACCATGGTTAAATCAGATTTTCAAAAACGTGTCATAAAAAAGTTATGGGTTTATTAAATATATAACGGCCCCCATTTTGAAACTGCTTAACGATTTTTTTCTGGGTAAGAAACTTATCTAAATTATTACGAAAATCGATTTCTGTGCCAAGTATTACGAAAATCGATTTCTGTGTCAAGTTTCAATAATTTTTTTAAAATTTTGTTTTAAGGCGAAAAGCACATTATTATCGCCTACCTAAATGTAAGTGTGAGTGGAAAGTGTTAAAGTCGTGAGTGTAAGTGTGTTAGACTCGGGTACCGCGAGGGACGTCTAAATCCTCTCAATAGGTGCAGCTAGTCTGCACCCCTGCAGGTACGTTTCAGTGAAATAGGATCTAAACGCACATATATATGTATATTATGTATAAAATGTTTAACGACTCCCAAAAAGTGATCCCGAAGTTGGGAGGATCCTCCACTAATACCGCGATGAATCTATAACGTTGCTTTAGCAATGCCCGTTACTAGGTCGTGTCCTATTTAGTGTAGAATACACACTGTGTTATCAACAGTTCACCTTATGTTATCAGTTACGGTTCCCAAAGAGCAAGGCATACGCACAGGTATACTGCGTCAAAGAATGAGCAATTGTAATGAAGCAACAGGAATGGAGTCATGATTATTTTCAAGTACTGTACTGTCATACAGCTAAAAAGATAAGATAAGCAACATAAAAGATTATTGTTTAAAGGTATTTTTACTTGGATCTCTCTACAGAACAAATTAAAGGCTTACTTAACGCTTCCATAGCAACCACTCCTAGTATTAGTCATGTTAAACCACGTTAATAAAAACATTTCCAATAGTCTGCGTAAATATGTTTAAATTTTGTGGAATTGTTTTAGAACTATTTTTACTGTTTTATAACAGCAATATAAAAATAAGTTTAGTTGGTGCATACCGCAGAATCATTTAAAAAAATTAAAATTGTCGTTTTTGAGCTCCATCATGGTAAGATCCAGAACCGGAATTTTAAAATTAACGCCGATCTTGACCTTTAGGCCATTTTTTGAGGGATTCGTTAATTTTTGTTTATATATATTATAATTATGAAACATAAACGATCTCTGGAAAAAACCATCTGGAGAAGAGAATCGCTGCTTATTTCAGTTCCCGGGTCTGGGTCGTATAATGATGGCCGTTCGAATGGAAAAACCGGGTGTGTTTAAGGCAAAACGATCGTGGATGCCTGCTCGTCTTTTCTCGGGTACCGAACCGAAGATACCCGAACGTTAAATTATAATGACACAAACGAAAGTTGATTTCAAAGGGGGAAAACGCAAGGTTAGGTTAAATTAGGTTGGGTTAGGTTAGGTTCCAACTTCTCATAACAAGTTCCACTTCTGATAAATTGAACGAGGTTATAATTTCATTGTAAAATTTTAATCCATTATAATTTAAAAACAATTCCCTTAATATAATTAAAAAAATTTATTTACTTTTCATTAACATTATTCTGTTAGAAATGTAATTTGGAACAGCTGTTTTGATCTGAAAAACATTTCATATAGAGATGAGACTGTGAATGCTATCACTGCTCATAGCACTGTTCTTAGCACTGATCAGTTGTGATGCTCTTCAACAATCCTGCTCTCTGTTCAACTGCTGTGTTGTCTGCTATTTGTTTTACAAGGAGAAATTGCGCGAAAATAAAAGCCGTGAAATAAAAGCCTATTATCCATGTTTATTAATTAATAACATATAGTTTATTTTACCATAACTAATAACTAAGGCTTACTTGTTTTATTTTATTTTAATTAAAGCACATGAAAAGCTTATTTCTACTTTTATTAATTGATCATAGTTTCAGGTGTTAAAATAATTATTAAAAAATGTTATTTATATTCCTTATTTTATGAATTAAAAGTTTATAACTGTTAAATTTTGTATTTATTTTTGCTTCACATAGACTACCGTGAAAATATTTTTTTAATTATTATTTTGATTATACTTTATTAGCTTCTTTGATTGTAATAATATTTGTTTAGAACTAGATCATTTCTAGTCAATTATTTATTTATTTTTACCGATACGTAATTAGTATGTTATGTACGGTATTTATATATATATATATATATATTTGCACAATAATAAATTGTCCGTACTTATTTTATAATTTAACCCCATTTCATTTAGAACTTTTGAAATAATAAGTATTTTTTATTAGAAATTTACTAGCATAATAAACAACACTGAGAAGTGAGCAGTTAGCACACGGCCGCACGTTGTCTTATTTAGTAAACTGTTCTCTAAACTGTGATTAAATCACTGCTGATTAAGTTCGCTTCTCATAGAATTCACTGCTAACTTGAAAACACTCTTAATTCCACCACTAATTTCATACAATATAGCTGTTTTAAACCATTTGATACCCTTACTACAAGCCCTCTACTATACTCATTGATCATAAATGTTTAGTTTGTCTGCTCACAGAGATAAAACAACAAAGGACACTATTGAATGAATCTATGAATAAGATTAAATATTTCCATTCATATATGTTTACATTTACAAGAATGTTATTTGCTCCAAGAATTCATGTAAACAGGAATGTTGGGTAATACAAAGAGAACACAGTACGTATTATATGTGCGATGATCTCACTGACACAACCAAGGTCACAGATTAGTCATTCTTTTTTACAGTTGTAAAGTAGCTTCAACTCTCTCCATTCAGCTTCCACTGCCATGTTGATCACTGAATCATTGCGGATACATAAATACATGCGTACAGCGCTCATCGACACCACGTTGCGATGATGACGAGATGTCACGTATATTTTGCGATTATTGAGTCGGCAGTGACAAGATTTCTTGTAGCAATTTCAGTGATTTCGTAGAATATTGTGTTTCACGAGAGAAGAATGTCCATCATTATGAAATCTCCAGCGAATTACAGCTGGAAAATGAACTATTGTAACTTCAATCACGGTAACACTTTGTGTTAGTTAACCTAATGAGGACGAGCGAGCAACGCGTCTCGACACCTAGATCGATTTTTCAGGGATCTGTGTAATTTGCATGTACAGAGTGTGTCGTTAATAAGCTACCAAATTTAAGGAGATTTGTGGCTCAGGACCAGAAAACGCTTAGTTTTTCCAGATATTCGCCATTTTGTTTATTTACAAAAAACATAACTTTGGAAATAAAAAGATATTGAGTTCAGACCTGGTTACGTACTAAATGTGTACTGAAAATAAAAACTTTATTTATTACAATATGTTAAAAATGTTGAGACTATTTCATATTGAACATCTCTAAAACTATTAACTTCTCGAAAATTCGGAAAGAAACAAAAGAAGTGTTCCTTTTTAATGACAAAAAACAAATTTGTAAGTCTAAGGATAACCGATTTCTTGACAAAAAACGGGAAACATAATTTCTTGGAAGTTGTCTTCAGTGCCTAAGATTAGGTTAGGTTTCATTTTTTTAAGTCAATAATTCGATTAACCTTTTACTTACATAAAAGAGCCCAATATTATTTTTATTTAAAATTATTTGAAATTTTACAAAATAAAGTGATACAGTTATAAAACGTAACATACAGAATATCTTTGTGTTGCATTTTTACTCAATATCCCTTCTATTTTCAAATTTATAATCTTATAAAATAAAATCAAAATCAAATTTTCAAATTTTATCGACTACTCAACAAGTGATCTAGAGGTCTCGGCGTTCATTTCAAGGTCCCAAGGTTGGGTCTTTAGATCCTCCAAAACGGACCTGGTGACAATGTTGACCCGATTTGATTGAAACTTGGAACAAAAATCGATTTTTGTAATACGTTAGACAAAGCCGTTACACAGCAAAAACTGTTCAATAGTTTCAAATTTTAATCATTACAAATGTTAAAAAAATAACTTTTTCATTTTGAGTCTGTGTTTTTTAAATTTCAATGAAAATACGAAAAAAATTTCACGGCTGACAAGGTTCTCATTTTTTTTATTTTACCAGTATAATTTACAGTGTATGCAGATTTTAACGCTGATTATGATTGTGAAATGATATTTTGTTGGATAAAAACTGTTCCAAATTGGCTTCCATCACGTCAGCGAGGCAGCTGAGTACTGCGATTACATTTAGTCGAATCTCGAGTCTGCGTAACAAAATTTTGTTTTTAACGAAAACTACCAATAGCAACGCATGCATCATAACCGTACGACTTGAGTTCTGTTGTAAATATTTTGGCCTGTGTTGACTGAGAGAGGGTCAAAGCGCCTCCCTACTATTAACAATAACTCGACAACTTGGCAAGTTTTCAATTACATTTGGCAAAATGACTGGTTTTGTTTTATTTATTGTCAATGCTTCATTTTCATCTCATCGCTTTGCACTTACTGTATTTGGTAACGCATTGAACAAGCTGACTAATACAATTTGTTAAGTCCGTATTTGGGTTTGCCGGCGTATCAGCGATTTTACATGGCAAAATGAGTTGCCCATCACGATCCTAATCTTTAAACTACTTTTGAAGAGTCTTTAAAAGTTATGTACAGGTTGTTACACGAAGAAACGGAAAAACTTTCAGGCCAGTGTGTTCTAATATTGAAAATTATATAAAAAAATATATAACAATAACCTAAAATGCTTAGTTTCTGTCCTGAAGTCATTTTATGTTTTTTTTTAATTATTATTTTATACAACCATCTATGGGCTACAATTACACAACTTTCTTTCTTGTTAACCCCTGTTTCCTCCTACGCCAGTACTCCTTCATTCTCTGGCTTATTTTATGACGTTCCGCCTCCGAAATCACTCGCCTCCTTCCTCTTGGATTCTCTTCAGAGGTGTCTTTCAACTCAGCAGCAGCTATCTTCCTGCCACATGTGTCCCTATTTACGGCCTCAAGGGCGGAAGAGGAAAATATTTCCCAACGGCTTCGAGAGCGGAAGAGCTGACTCCAGGTCTTACCAACTTGGTTTTATTATTGGATGAGTTCATCCCTGTCCCACAAGCATACTTTCACACAACTGAACATGATCGAGAAACAAACGGAAGATAGTACCCGATGATCAGTCGGAGGATCCAATATCTTACAAACTTAGAACGAAACACAAACATTTTTTCGGCAAACTTAATGTGAATACGTTTTATGTTTATAAAAAGAAAATATTTTTATAACCGTAAATGACATGACCTGGAATTTTATGTGTTATAAAGACCTAATTTTTAGAAAAAAATTCATCACATTTCCTTCACTCGTTTAAAAATGGCGATTATTTAAAATGTTTATATCGAATATCTTGGAATGCGTTAATTTTACAAAAAATATTTACAAGACAAAAAGTAATTTCCGTTCTTAATGACAGATAAAACGGTATTTTAATTATATATCTAGCATAAAGAATAACTGGAAATATTAGGCCTAATTCTTGGTAATTATCTACCAAAAACATACTAATTTTAAATAACAGCTGATTTGATATTTTTTATAAATACAGTAAACTTTTTCAAACGAAGTTTTTAATGTCAGCATTGGCGAGAGGTATGAATAAAAAAAAGTCTGCCTAATTGAAGAATATAACTGAAATGTGGAACGAACGAGGAAACGAATTTCGTCTCTCTATTTCTGTCTTTTTTTCTTCCTTTTCGATAACAGTACACGTGTATTATACGGAAAACGTTGTGTTGCTTTGGTTTCGGTATTTTTCCTTAGTTGAAGAACACGTGCACGTTGTAACCGTTTGCATAATACATTATGCAACCGTTGTACCGTTTCGAAGTAATACATTCGAAATTAATATAAACGTTTATAATAATTGTTACTAAGATTGCTAGTGTTTAAAAACATAACGTAAAACGTGTTATAGCCTGTCAGCTCTTCAATGAAATCAGCTGATCGTTACGAATTAATATAAAACAACACTTTTACTATAACTACATAATTATATCTAAGCTATAATTCGCGTAAATAATATATAAGCTAGGTTCGCGTATTTACTTAAAAAAACAAGATATTTGTAAACATATTTCAAACTAATTATACAGAATATTCAGCAAAGATACCATTAAAAAAGGCTTCGTTTCTGTCGGTAGCTCCGCGTGTTCCACACGTGTACTTTTCCGTATATAATTCAGTCATCCTTTAAGCTGGAGAAAAAAAATAAAAACTTTCAATAAAGACTTTTATATAAAGTTTTTTCAATATTTTTTACTAGTAGAAGACGTCTTGGAATTCTTTCCGTTTCTTCGCGGAACATTCTGTATATAAAGGTGTCCCGTAAAGCTGTCGAATTTAAAGAAACGATTTTGTGGGTCAGTAATGAAGACATTAAGAATAACACTTTTTTCCACGAAATCTCTCTTACTCTTCAAAATATCCGCTATTTTTAATTATTTTTTTTAAGCAAACCATAAATTTGGAAAAGAAGAGATGTTGAGTTCAAATGAGGTGAACACATTCTGTATGTTACGTTTTATAACTTATCGCTTTATTTTGTATAATTTCTAATACTTTTAAATAAAAATAAAATTGGGTTCTTTTATGTAAGTAAAAGGTTAATCGAATTATTGACTTAAAAAAATTAAACCTAACCTAATCTTAGGCACTGAAGACAACTTCCAAGAAATTATGTTTCCCGTTTTTTGTTAAGAAATCGGTTATCCTTAGACTTACTAATTTGTTTTTTGTCATTAAAAAGGAACACTTCTTTTGTTTCTTTTCAAATTTTCGAGAAGTTAATAGTTTTAGAGATGTTCAATATGAAATAGTCTCAACAGCCACCATTTTTAACATATTGTAATAAATAAAGTTTTTATTTTCAGTACACATTTAGTACGTAACCAGGTCTGAACTCAATATCTTTTTATTTCCAAAGTTATGTTTTTTGTAAATAAACAAAATGGCGAATATCTGGAAAAACTAAGCGTTTTCTGGTCCTGAGCTACAAATCTCCTTAAATTTGGTAGCTTATTAACGACACACTCTGTACATGCAAATTACACAGATCCCTGAAAAATCGATCTAGGTGTCGAGACGCGTTGCTCGCTCGTCCTCATTAGGTTAACTAACACAAAGTGTTACCGTGATTGAAGTTACAATAGTTCATTTTCCAGCTGTAATTCGCTGGAGATTTCATAATGATGGACATTCTTCTCTCGTGAAACACAATATTCTACGAAATCACTGAAATTGCTACAAGAAATCTTGTCACTGCCGACTCAATAATCGCAAAATATACGTGACATCTCGTCATCATCGCAACGTGGTGTCGATGAGCGCTGTACGCGTATATTAACATGTACAATATTTTAGGGCTAATTGTGATGTTGGATTTTGCTTGTATAACAGTATATTTTGCGTGTCGTAAGTGTCATATTAAATTAATTATAGTTAAAATTTTCTGTGTTTTCCCCTGGGATCAAACCGGGGACCTTGCGTGTGTGACATGCATGTAATATAACGTAAACTACAAAGAAGTTTGACCGACGTAAATGTATGAAATTAATCGTTAATTTTTTTATATAGTAAATTTATTGGTACTTACAGTAAAAGATCAGTTATTTTAGTCGTAACGATCAGCTGATTTCATTGAACAGCTGATAGGCTATAATAAGTTTTAGGTTATGTCGTGTTTTCGAACAAATAATCGTAATTAAAATAAAAAAGGAAGAGATCGTTACGATTATTCAACAATAATTTTATGATACATGATTTAAATAAATGCTATTTTGAAATAAACCAAAATTCGAGCCCTACTTACTATGATTGTGAAACCAAATTTTCAAGAATGACAAAAAAAATATTTTAGAAAATTAGCTTCCATGGCGTCTGTGTAACAGCGGTTTGTGTTTTCTACCAAATGTAAGATTTGTTTTGAAAGTTTTCCTTTTTATAACAATTCCCTATGAACAAATGTTTCTTTAAAATGGACGAACTAACATTAGGCCGTGTTTTCAAAACCAAATTACATGTAAAAACGAAACCGGATAATGTATTTGTTTTCAAGTCAACTGTTTCCGAACGAAACCGGTTCAAACTGGAGTGTTTGTGTTTATTTATTGTAGGCCGGTCATTATTAGCAATTAAAACATGTCATTTTAACGAAATGAATGACGTACTCAACTTCCTACAATAGTTGTACAGCAGCCTGATATAGCATAAGATATATAGTAAAATCTCTCTAGAACGGCATTGAAGCGCGTTAGTTTTCACCGCTGTAAAGAGATTTCCTCTATAGAACTCAATGGAAACGTGTATAAAATGTGTTTTTATATGTAAAACGCGCTATACACTATTTGTAATTTGAAGTATGGGATGAAAATTGTATATAAAACTACATAACGTACAATCTTTCAAAACAATTTCATTAAATAATACTGTATGAATAAAATACTGTAATTGTAAGAAAAAGGCAATATTCTGTCGAAACTACTACAGATTCAAATTCTGGCTTTGGAATTTTCTTGAATCTATTCCCTCAATTATAGGCCTTGATTATTTTTATTTTTCAATATCGTGCCAACAGAAGAACTAGTTCAATTAAAATTTTGGCTAACATCTGTTTGCTTCACACCTTTCTCTAACTCACTAAACACTCTATAGTTTACATCTAACGACAAAATTTTCCGATTAGACGCCAGTACACTGTATTGTAAAAGTATACAAAAATAACCCACAACTTTTAAAATGTACCAGTCACAAAACACTCGATTCAGTTGACGCACTACGCACTGCTTTTAACACTCGATGACGTGTTGTATATCGAGAAATAGGGTAGAAGAGTAGGAAGTGTGCACGTGTTTCCCCACTACAGAGAGAATCCTGGAATTTTATTGGCTTCAATAGAGAAAGTTACAATATATATTTTTATTATAGGAATGGGAAGAGACCAACACTTTTTGTCATTGTAGAGAGATTTCTGTTATAAAGAGATATGCAATAGCCTCTCTCTCTCTCTCTCTCTCTCTCTCTCTCTATATATATATATATATATATATATATATATATATATATATATATATATATATATATATATATATAGCAAAATTAGCAAGCCGAGAGTGAATGTGAAATATTTTATACAAGAAAGTGAGCATAAAAAAATGTAATAATGAACCTTGACCACCTCACATTAGTATTTTCAATAAAATTTTAAAATAAATCACTACGGTCATCAGTAAGTTATACAATTTTGACCGGTAGGCGTATAACTACACATCCTTGTTTTGATACTGCATTTGTCTTTGCGACTTGTATTGGATCACACGTAAAGGCTTTGTTAATATTTTTCACCAAATTACTGGTCTTGAGTGTTAGTTCTCTTTAATGTATCCCCGGGCAACTACGCTTATATTCCAGTTGATAATCAGCCGAGCGAAGCGAAGTTTCTGTCTCATCTCGACCGTTCGGCATTTAGTTTGTGTGTGTGTGTGTGTGTGTGTGTTTGTTTGTTACCAAGTTCTGGCCAAACGCATTGACAGATGCGTCAATTCATGATTTACAACAACGAATTCACCCAGTTTCTGAAAAAA
Organism: Callitettix versicolor; assembly: GCA_022606455.1. NCBI lineage: Eukaryota > Metazoa > Arthropoda > Insecta > Hemiptera > Cercopidae > Callitettix > Callitettix versicolor. The sequence continues at coordinate 40,362,331 of CM040189.1, read as the reverse complement.
TGCATTGACCGATTGTTTTGAAATTCAGTACAGAGGTACCTTTTATAAAGCCCAAATAATGTATATGCAAGATTTTTCCCTAAATATTGTACGCAATTTTGGCCAAATGTGTTGGCCGATTGTTTTGAAAATTGAAACAGAGATATCTTGTATATAGAACCCAAATGACGTAGGCCCTATGTATAAAACTTTCCCCATTTACTTCCGTTCCGAGATGGTGGCCTCTAATTTACAACAACGAATTTACGCAGTTTCAGCCAAATGCATTGACCGATTGTTTTGAATTTCGATACAAAAGTACCTTTTATAAAGCCCAAATGATGTATATGTACTATTTTTTCCCATTGACTTCTGTTTCAAGAGGGAAGCCACTGATTTAACGACGATGAGTGTACGTAATTTTGAACTAAACGTATTGGCCGATTGTTTTGAAATTTGGTACAAAGCCCGAATTTTGGTACCTGGTATAAAGCCCGAAAGATACGAAAGAAAATCGTATATGTATACGATTTTTTCCCATTTACTTTTGTTTCAAGATGGCGGGCACTGATTCATAGTTGGTAATGTAGTTTCTTGTTATTTCCTGTAGTCCATAAAGATCGTAAAATTTCCAGTAAAGACGATCTAATAACAATTTTCGTAAACATTACGGTTAGCGGTTAAATTGGCGGAAAGTTTTACGAGAGCTGTCGTGGAACGCACTGTGTATTAATTAAGGATATACGGCGAGATCTGCTCTATTTTTAACTACTAGTAAGGTTATATTTAAGATAGGCACAGGATCGTGTATTGTTTTTATAGTAAATAACACAAATTATATCGAATAACCGAATAAACAATAATAAATGAATATGCCACAAATTTTAAATACCGGTTAAACTTAATCAGTTGGTTCCCCTGAATGTTCCTTTTTGCTGTTTGGATCGTGTTTTCTGGCTTGTTACATCTCAGAATTGCAAGAAGAAAGCCTGTACTTCGACTACAGCGCTAAGTAAGCGTGTTTATTTATGGAACTAAACTCACATCAGTGTTTTTCTTTGAACGAAGTAGCCACGCCACGATTGATTGGTCCAGAGCCAGAGAAAACCAATTAAAGGTCGTTTCCGCATAAATACACTGATTGGCGTAAATCCCAGCTGTTAGCGGTGCACCGGCATTTACCTTCTTAAATAAAACAGCCGCACCAAAGGTTCTGTTGTGAAACATTAACATCCTACACTCTGCACGGGTGGTACAACATTGGCGAACCTTAATTATCCGCTAAACGAAAAGAAAAACTCAGAACAACGTAGTGTTTCGCTTGATAATCGCGAATTTTTTGTACAAATTTTTTAACATCAAATAAAAAAGATTCTGACAATCGCCTCTAAAAAATAACATAAATAACAGCGGAACGCCACTCTAGCGCTGACGTGATAGAAGCAAATTTCCAAAAGTATTTTCCCGTATCCTACCCATTTTGAAGTTCCGATTTCACCGTCATAACTACCATTAAAATCCACAAAAAAAGGAATTTAAACTTTCAAATTTATTGGAAAGTACGAAAATGAACCCTGATAGTAGTCAAGATATTTTTTTAATTTCAACGGATTTTGAAAATTCGAAATACTATTGTATGCAGTTTTTAACGCTGATTACGACGATTAAATAAGTTTTACAAAAATATTTAAGGAAAAAACGTAATGAATTTTTAAAGATTTGAAACTACTGTCATTTTGAAACTGTTGAACGAATTTTTTCAGTTAACAAACTTGTTTGATCAATTACCAAAAACGATTTTTATGTCAAGATGAATGTATGTTTGGGTTATTGGCCTATGGAAAGCTTTATATAGATATATATATCATATATAATATAGGTCACTTTTTGAAGGGTTGTATAAATATATATATATATATATATATATATATATATATATATATATATATATATTATCACATATATATATACATATATAGGTCATATTTATATATATTATATATATATATATATATATATATATATATATATATATATATATATATATATATATCCTAGAAACCAAATAACACAAATGCAGATTCTCAAAAAACACTGTTTACAAAATCACAACTAGTTATATTTCCCCAAACACTACTTAACTGTAAACACGCACACAGATTTGCATTGTACAGATAACTTCAATTGTTATTATCTGTGCAAAGTCTTGCAATACCGAACTCTTATCTTACGGCGTCGTGTCGATATCTACACTTTGTACAAACAATGTAAAAATATGATTTCAATTAATACACTCCGGCATTTTGTAATTTATTTACAAATAAGAACTTCTTCACGACATTTTCTTTCCTAACGTGTGGAGAAAGTTACGTACTATTTAAACAAGGAACTGCCGTGAGGCACAGCTGTTCGCTGACGTGATAGAAGCATGTTCCAAACAATATTTTTTATATTTCTGAAATCATACTGAAGGTACAAACAAAATCTGTTATTGAATCAAAAATAAAAATCATGTATCATGTGTGAAAGTGTACCTTTCTTCCTTTTTATTTTAATTACGATAATTTGTTCGAAAACAGGACAAATTAACTCAGCTATTTTTTAACAACACTAACTTATTAAACTTATTATAGCCCTTCAGCTGTTCAATGAAATCAGCTGATCGTTACGAATTAATATGTTTTATAATTACTGATCTTTTACTACTACATATTTATCAACATTAAAATAACGATTCATTTCATATACTTAAATCGATCAAAGTTCTTCGTAGTTTCAGTAGTGTAGTAGTTATCATGTGCGCCTCACACGAGCAAGGTTCAATCCCGGGCGGAAACACAGAAAAACAAGCGCAAAATATATTGTTATATATATATATATATCAATTTAGGCACTCGCATCACACAAACTCCAACATCACAACCAGCCCTTTAACATGATGCATGTTAAAAATCAACCATGACCGCCGTAAGAGTCGTTTTCGCATTTTCAACAGAATTAGAAAATTTAAAATTCTAATTTAAGCATACTTTAACGCCGGTTCCGATAGTGAACTCGGGTTCTTAACTAATAGTGCAAAGAACAGTAGACCTCGTAATTTCAAATCGTTAAAAATTCACAACTTTTCTTAAATGTTTTTTTTTAGATATCTGATTTCACCACGTTACAAATTGCATGAATTAAAAATTCTGAATTTTTAAAATCCATTTAAATAAAACAATTGAAAAAATTTTCAAATAAACAAACTTTTCAAGATATTCAACTTGAAGGTTCAGGGAAGATTCGCCAAGCAGATGAAAGAAGAACTCAGGAGACTAAGAAACACCAATTTAGGGAAAGAAGTTGAAATATAAACGTTCTTGTGGAGGAGAAGAAGGAGCGCAAGCGAAGAGGATAAACAGAGGAGAGAAGGGCGAAGCACTCTGGTGGAATGAAAGAAAGATGGAGGAAGAGGAAGGAAATGAAGTGATATTTGCGTGGTCCTTAGTTTGGCCTGTCCGCAGAGAAGAAGAAGAAGAAAACAATTGAATTTGACAGCGGCCAGAATTTATTTTCGTATTTTCAATGTAATTTAAGAAAATCAGTTTCAAACATTTAAAAATGCATAACTTTTTGTCTAGAATTATTTTGAAAATCCTATTCACCGTCGTAATCAGCGTAAGAACTGAAAAATTTGCGTTTTGAATTTCCAAAAATTCGTTGAAATTAAGAAGTTTAATTAGACGGATGTCAGGGTTCATTTTTGCGTTTTCTAAATATAGTAATTTTAAAGTTTGTAATACTGATTTTGATTATACCCTAAGCAGATTTTAATCATATATATTATTTCTCTAGTCAACATCCCTTTTTCTCAGCACATACTATTTGTACAGGCATAAATGAGGTATCTTAAGAAAGATGTTTTAATTGGCTTCTGACATTGCAGAACGATTTTGCTCTAAAACTTACTGTTTGTGGAAAATTTTACCGTAAAAGATACTTTTAACTGTCATAGGAAAAAAGGCATCACAAATCGGACAATATTTTGTATATTTTGCGAAGATAACTTATTAATCACGAGTAGACAATTCCATTAGAAATGCATCTTTTTTCATAACTTGCTTAGAACAATTTCAGTATTTACTTAAACGTCATTAAACTTGTAGGTTATGTGGCCCTAGTGACAGTCACCTATCCATACCGGTCGTACAAGCCAGGACAAGCATTTCGAATACCAAACACATGTTTTGGACACTGTTTTTACACAAATATATTTGTGATTTATCCTTCCATCGTGTATTTATCTATTGTTAATACGTACATCATAAAACACGAAGTACAATAAAAATGTCAAAATACAGTTAATGGTTAATGGTTATCAAGTATGCCTTTTCCATTAACTAGAAGACAAGTTACCTATTAAAATTGCGTTTGCTATCACTATAAACAAGTCGCAGGGACAAACACTTCAAATAGCATTATTGTATTTACCAAATGCCGTCTTTACTCACGGGCAATTGTATGTATCCTTTTCATAGGTAACTACAACTAACATGTTTGTATCAATTAATGAAAATAAAGTACTTATTCAAAAGCTGTGTTTACTTTCATAGTGCGAAATTTCGAACGGGCCCCATGGTTCTGATTATTTCTGGATACGAATTTTCATCAGCGAGACAGCTGCGTGTACGATTAAGTTTTCTATTAGTTGGGCCTTGAAATATGTTTTTCTGTTGCAAAAAAATTACTATCCCAACAGATTTAAAACTTTGTAGCGACCACAGGTGCAAATTATAAATACCATTGTGGCCATGGTTTCGCTTGGCAAAGCTACAGAAGTTGACCTCTAAAATTAAAAAATAATACGTTACAGAATAAAAAGTTATATCGTTATGGCGAGAACCTTTAAGTAATTATAAATAACAATATCTGAAATGATCAATTATATAGTGTAGCTCATGGAAGAAAACACCTGAGTTTGGAACGTTATAAACAATCATTTCAGATTGGTTATTGTACAGACATTTCAGATACACCAAATTAAACCGTTTTGTTTTGCCTACAAATCTACGTTAATTCTTTTAATACATTTCAAACGTCGACTTTATATTCCAGTAAATTTACTGAAAGACACAATTTTCATGCAGTTTGAGAAGGTTCTTAACTTTGTTAATTTTTACTCCACAACAGTGCACACACCCACACACGCGTGCGCGCACACACACACACACACACAGTGTTCAAGTATGTAATGACACAGACATTTGTTAATGTCTCTGCCGAATTTGACCAACTTTTCACCAAAATTGAAATCATGATGAATTTCTTTATAAAAAAGTGCTCATTTGGTTACCAACAACTATCTGAACAGGCGTCTGTAATTGTACAGTAGTATTATCAAGACTTATGTTTAATTAGATTTATAATTATTTTTAATGTAAAGTTAATTAAACAAAATTTGAGTACACCAGGAGTACAGTCACGTGGCACGCACTATAGACCTCAGAAGTTGAATATAAAATTTAAAATGGAACGGTTGTAGGCCTACAGCGTGAGGCACCCGACAGTACTTCGATAACGTACGCCAATGCAACACAGTGGACAGTGCTGTTTGAATTTAATTAAAATTTCTTCTATAACTTTACGTTTACTCATTAAACACAATTATAAGTCTGATTTAACACAGACCTTGATAATACTGTTGTAAAATTACATACTTCTGTTGAAGAATTATTTCAATAAAGTTGCTGCTAACAAAATAAACACTAAAAAAAATAATTCACTATAATTTCACTTTTTGTCAAACGTTTATAAAATTCGGCTGAAACATTAACAAAGTTATGAATCTATAATGTAGCTAGTAGTAGAAGAATTACTTTGAAAAAATCGTGTTTTTCGGTACATTTTTTGAAATATAATCGAAGTTTGAAAATATATTAACGGAATCAACAGAGATCTACAGGCAAAAGAATACGCTTTAATTTGGTGTATCTGAAATTTGTGTACAACAACCGATTGGAACGTTCAACGTTCTAAACTCAGATGTTTTCTTTCGTGGGCCACACTATAGTAGGCTACAAATCTATTCGTTTCACTACTTCTCAGAAATTTGTAGTTTAGAAAATTGTGCATTGATTTTGTCAATACATATTCTTGATTTCAACATTCAATATACACTTGAAATCATAACGCTGACAACAATGAAGGAAATATACTTTTCAAAACGTATACAATAAAATAATTACGATTCTTTTAAGATTTGAAATGACCGCCATTTTGAAACTATCGAACAGATTTTACTCTAGCTATAGCCAAAATCGACTTTGTGCCAAGTTTGAATGAATCTCATTTCAATGCCCCGAGTCTGGATCTTACCGCGATGTCCAGTGGTAATTAACTTGTAATGAATCTACGTCAGTTAATAAAAAAAACACAACAATAAACAATAACAACAGATGATAACCCAGCGATGACGTAAGAGACGTTCTGACATTACATTTCCGTTTTTGTGTAAAATTGACCGAACAGATAATTCGAGGTCTACATTTCCGTTTTCAAGCAGCGCTGCGGCTTTTGTTGGGTTTCCTGAACTAGGTTAAATACAGGCCTAATATTAATCACAAATCCAATAACAGTTTTAGTTATAATCCTTGTTAGCGAATTTCCAGTGGAAAATTGAGTTATCCGCTCTGATTATGATTTTCAGATCAATTTTTGAGGAAGGTATTTTTGAGGAAATGTGTGTGTGTGTGTGTGTGTGTGTGTGTGTGTGTGTGTGTGTGTGTGTGTGTGTGTGTGTGTGTGTGTGTGTGTGTGCGCGCGCGAGCGCGTGTTACCACTCTCACGTTAACAATTTTGGTTCAATTTGTTTCAAACGTTGCACAGATTATCAATGATCCATTCAAAAGTTTCAAAATGGCGGCATTTCTTACTTTTTTGAAAATCCGTTTTCGTATCTTAATCAATACCAAAATCTATATCACTAGAATTCTGAATTTTCAAAAGTTATTTAAAGGTCAGATCCCGGGTGTGGGACACGCTATCGTTACCGCTCATTTCCCAAATAAACCAGACTGAATCAAGAGTATAGTCTATAAAAATACGCTATTTGTATACCCTCCCTACCAGTTATAACAAAATCTCCGTTTATCGGTAATAAATTCCGCAGTTATTATACAGAACAGCCATTGTTTATACAACATAAAGAAAACAAACTGAAAATAAAATGTGCCTACATTACAGCGCTCTTCCAAGATCACCTCTTAATATTTCTCTAGAATTTACAATATTATCACGTGATTCGTGCTGGCACGTAGCCAAGTGGAGTTAGCAGTGTATGTATACAGGTAGTTAGGCCTAATAGACGTGGTTAAGTGGGTAGTCAGTAATTACATACATACGGCTGGATCCTACGTCCGACTGACTGACTGACTGACCGACGGATTACATTTATCGAAATTACATATTTAAAAAAAATATTGCATATATGTATGTGAATATAGTATATTATTATGTATGAAATTATAAGTTTAGGAAAGGGTGCGCCAAAACAAGATACACGAACTTTAAAAAATATCGCAGCAAGCAGGTGTCTCACTGACGTGATAGAAGCGAATTTCCGAATGGGAATTTGATTATCTTACCATTTTTATGCAATTTTGATTCCAACATTAAATCAGCATTACAATCATTTCAAATTACATTTAAAATACGAAAATGAACCCTAACCGGATGCCAAATTTTGCGGTTTTTTTACCAATAGTGAAATTGGATTTTTTAAAAATATTAATAACAAAACTGCTTGTTCTTAGATTTGAAGTATTTTTACATAGGCCTAGCAATCTACGTTTGCATGTTTAGGTTTTAAGTCAGGCACTTGAAAGCGTACTTTTGTAACTTCGTAAGTCCTGTTCCTACAGCGTGTGGCTTGGCGAACATGGTTTGAAGTTGGTCATACCACGCGCGCGGGAACGTAAACACTCGAGGTGACGCGGCTTAGCTTGATTTTTTCCATGAATTGTCGGTAAATGCTCACAGATCAAAGGCTTGCGATTTGCCAACCCATGCTCTGTAGATCGATGTGACTGCTCCGGAATTCGGCAGACCACAATTACGAACCTCGACCAACTTGAGGTTTGCCAAACTCATACGCCGTAGAAATAAGGTTTTATATTGGTTTATACACACAAATGATGAAAATAAACAGTATTCCGAATAAACAGTAATAATAACATTAAATTCCGAATAACAGTAATAATAAACAGTAATAATAACATATTTATATATATATATATATATATATATATATATATATATATATATATATATATGTGTGTGTGTGTGTGTGTGTGTGTGTGTGTGTGTGTGTGTGTGTATACATTGTGTATGTGTATATTATATGTATAATATATATACACACACACACACACACACACACACACACACACACACACACACACACACACAAGTGAATCAAACATTCTTTCGAAATACTGTATATCTAAATAAAATATAATACATTTAAATACAATGTATCGAAATATATAAAACTATTATATAAATATAACAATTAAATAGATCAAACAAAAGACTAAACATATGTCACTGTCACATACATGACGGTGAATTATGTATAAATATATCGAAATATATTAAGTATATCAGAATATTTTCAGATATGTTTTACGATTAAAACGAAATACAGCCTATCTAAATATTATATCAAAATTTATACAAATATAACGAAATAGACAGCCTATTCGTAACATCTGAGTTGAATGCGAGTAACATCACTCACGATGTATTGAACTGTTGACCGTACTATTGAGTACAAACGAACTAAGAAGTACAGCCACCATTATAAAAAACGTGCTCGATATTAGCTGCTAAAGTCCAAGTAGTTGGACATCCGCCGCTACGAACGCTGCAAGGACAGAGGTTGTGGAGACGTTTGAGAAAATAAACAGTACCATTATCTCTTCAACTGTAGTTGAACACTCTGCTGCAAGACGTCACCAGCAGCGAGCGCTCATATATAAGGCCGGGCCCCACCAAATACAAACCAGAGTTGTGCTAAGCTGAGCCGAGCGGAGAGGAATGAAGATGAACGGCAACCGGAAGTGGAGTTCAGTCAGTTTATAAAGAATGCCTTGTATCTTTTAAATCTAATTATTTAAGCCTACTTGTAATTGATTTTAAGAAACTACTATGTTTAGAAGCCGTAACCTAGGTAAGGAGAAATAATAACTTTGGAGGCGTGGTCAGCGCGGTGGGGGAAGTGGAGTCACTTCAAAACCAAACCTGGACAGAAATGAAGCTACGCGGGGCAGAGCCCAGCGACGCCGCTGACTCCGCTCACCTCCATTGCGCTTTCAGTGACCGAACTTACATTAAAAACAATAGGTTAGGTTTTTGAATGCGTAGTCCGCTCCGCTCCGCATTTGGTGACCGCCCAGCCTAAGCGATATCATTCTAGTACGTTTATGTTCAACGACCACACAATGACTACAATAATCGAACCCACTACTGTATCGGGAAGGTGATGGAAGCAATTTTTTGAAAAACAGCAATATCGTATAAATTTTCTTGAAAACCTGAACGTAATCAGCTTTTAAATCTGCAAAAATATGAATTTTAACGTTTCGAAACTCATTGCAACGAAGCAATGAAATTAACGGTGGTCAAAGTTCATTATTTTCAGTGTAATTTAAAAGTTCAGTATGTTAATTTCTGACTATTTGGTTCAAGCTTGGCATGTGTTCATTAACCAGAAAAATTCAACCTGCAATTTAAAAATTTTAATTTTAATGCTGATTAAAGCAGGTAATTCGGGCTTACAAAAAATGTTCAAATTTCGCTTCCATCACGTGTGATTACAAGTAATCAAAAAAAAGGAAGACGGCTGACATTCAAGTGCTTACCGAATACTTGAACGTATAAAGTTGCAAGTATGATGAATCATAAGCAAAACAATGGAACAACGTTAACGTAAGGAACCTGAACAGATTTGAACATGTTTTCGTTTTGCGACCTTGTATTTAGTCGACAGCTGCTTATCGGCAGTCAGCTGTTACAACACGTTATGTACTCGTGTGTTTATTCGGTATTATATTGCAGTGTAAATTTGCGTTTAGTGAATTTCCGTTAGAAATGGAACCGTCATGGTAAGACCAGACCAGGACTTTTAAATTAATCGTCACACAAATTCTATAAAGTTTCAAATGTTTGGTTTGATTCCATTCAAACTTGGCACAAAGATCGATTTTGATAATTAGCTGGAAAACGTTCGCTACGCTTCAAAATCAGACCAACACTGTAAAAATGGCGGCCATTTCAAATCAACAATTATTACCAAGTTTTTGAACATCCGATTTCACAACGGTAATTAACCATTTGAATCTGAATTTTCAAAATCCGCGAAATTGAGGAAACTAATTTGACGTCCACACAAATTTCGCATTTTCAACGCTAAAATTCAAATATAATTCTGTTTGTGCTTTTGATATCGATTCAAATAATTCTAAGATGAAAAAAGTAATGTTGCAACTGACAGCGATACAGCTGCGTGCAGTTCTGTACGAAATAGTGGATATACGTTTCTGTTTTAGTCTGTTGGTTTTTGCACGTTGTAAAAAATTACCATAAATATTGGACTTTCCCTTAGCCTTACGAGCTTCGCCATGACGTCACCGGGGAAAAGGATTTCAATATGGCAACAATTTACATCTTTGCTAGCCGTATCTTTGCGTGGATCTCGACCCTTGTTGCCTGCTTTATCCTCATGTGTATTTGCTGCACACATAGTGGCAAACAAATTGCCACTAGAGCTGCCATCATGGTAAGACCTCCTCCCGGGACCATAAAAAAGCTCCAATCCTGAAATGTATATCTCTTTTTCTCTTTTTCGGCGAAAAACCGTGAAGGTTATCATCATATATATATATATATATATATATATATATATATATATACGTATATATATATATATATATAATTACGTTTGTAATTTTGATTCCAACTTAGCAATAAAAATCGATTTTGCTCCGTTCGGACAAGGCCCTTACGTTCGAAATCCGATACACATTTTTGGAAAAATTGATTTCACTGGTGTTAAAATCTGCAAAAATTATCATTTAGAATTTTTTTCAAAGTAGAAAAAAATGGATGTAACGGCGGTCATCGTTCTTTTTCGTATTTTCAATGTAATGTTTAAGTTTAAATTCAAATTCATGCAGATTTTGTTGGTAAACATTTCCAAATAATTATTAAGATATAAATACAATGTTATAAATCCGGATCTATGATGTCAGCTACATAGTTCGAGTATATATATATATATATATATATATATATATATATATATATATATATATATATATATAATTCTTAATGACCCCCCCTTAAAAAGTAATGTGGGAGGGGTTCCCCGGGTCGCCAATGGAAATTCCGCTAATAATTAATTAGAATAAGCACGTTTAGACATGCAGTAACAATTTAATGTGGTAATTAAGTTATCCGCGTACAGATCGCGCTGGCGTGACCCACGTGACCGTGACTGCCAGATTTATCTTCGTTCGCGTGTTACAGGGGGCGAACATTAGCCTCTCCGGCAATCCGGCTGAAGTTTCTATAGCTTTGTAGCAAACAGCTTTATCGATTTAGCAGCAGCGCCTCGTCCGCGCAGATATGTCACAACGTGGTGCACAACTGTGACCCGGTCTTTTACACAACCGCCCAGTTTATTAAAACAATAATTCCACAATCACAGGCACCGTTTTGTCCTGCAAAACAATTGCATTTTAAATTGTATCGAAAATATGAAACCCTGATCGCCGTCAAATTCATTTTACCGTTTTCAACGGAATTTAAAACGCTGATTTATGCAGATTTTAACGCTTGTGAAATCAGAATTTCCAAAAAGTAGTTATTTTATCTTACCTTTTTTGGAAACTCTGATCTTACCATCATAAATAGTATTAAAATTAAATAATAGCTTTTTATACTTCCTAACTGTTGCAGTTTTTAACGTTGATAATGATAGAAATATCAGATTTTCAAAAATTATTAGTCAAAAAATGTATTACTTGTAAAGTAATAAACGCTGATTATGATAGTGATATCAGATTTTCAAAAATTATTAGTCAACAAAGTTATTAATTGTAAAGTAATAAACGCTGATTATGATAGTGATATCAGATTTTCAAAAATTATTAGTCAACAAAGTTATTAATTGTAAAGTAATAAACGCTGATTATGATAGTGATATCATATTTTCAAAAATTATTAGAGTAGGAAAAGTTATTAATTGGAAAGTAACAAGGAAATGTCTTAAAAACTGTCTCTGAGATTGTTCCAAACAGAATTAGATCGACAAAAATAACCGAAGTTAAATGTCTATAGGAGATTATAAATTATATATTAATAAAGCTTTACTGACTTTATATTTTTAAGAACTCACAGTCTCTACTTTCGTAGGTAAACTGTACAAAAACAATGGCTTCCAATGGTACCAAACTAAATACAAAATAGAAAAACTAAAAAAAACAAAAATAATAATAAGACTGTTAAATACGTTGTTTTTCTTCAAACCCGGTCAAAAAAAATATTTTTCTTGCTTGCATGCACCATTGATCGTCTACTTTTTTCACTCATTCATTTTTCTATCGAAACACTAGTCTTCCTTTCTTCCTCTGCTTGTCCCTGGGAATCCATTCTGTAGTTAGTTGCGTTCAACGGGGATCTTCCACTCTTGCTACGTGTCCAGCTCATTTCCCTTTAACATGTGTGCTTCTCTCGTCAAGTTTTTAATTTTCGTCTTCCTCATTAGCTTCTCCTTTTGATTCACACCTAGCATATCATCCTGAATTGTGTGACTTCTAATATTCTATCTAAGATATTTGAGGGCCGAAATTTGGCACGTGTATAAAATAGCTGGATACACACAGCTCAGTAATAGACTACATTAGTTTTCAATTGACTTCAGAAACTAAATTTAAAGATTTTTCTAAAGGACCAAAATTTTCTCCGTCCGAAGTTTATCATGTTGTTCATGTCTTTACTGCCTCTCTTCTGAAACGATACTGTTTGAATCAAATATTTATAATTTGATACTTATTAAATGTTAATTTTCTACACTATTACAGGGATTTACACCGGCAGAGAGGTATAATGTTTTTAAAATGGCTGATACACGCTCGTGTGTGATCATTTTTTCCGGTTAATATCTACGTGTCAACAGTTGCCATTTCGGTAACAATGGAGCCTTGGTCTGCAGCACATTGTGTGTTTCTTTACGGGACGTTCTGTGGTGCTCACACTGCGACGATTTCGAAACCATTTTAACAGGCCTATCGATCGTCATGGTCGTGTTCCACAACGGAATACCATTATGAAGTGGGTGAATAATTTTTAAAGAACAAGTGCTTTAAAACCGGGGACCGCACGGGGGCGTGATCAAACCTGCATTATTGGGCCTTATTTTTTCATGAAAACGGACGATCAGTTAACTGTTAACACAGATCGTTATGTTACCATGTTGAGTGATTATTTCCTGCTCGAATTAAAAAGACGACGCATCAAACTCAACACAGTTTGGTTTCAACATGATGGTACAATTTGCCGTACATCTAGAGAAACAATGAGTTTTTAAGACATTATTTCCCAGGACGCCTGATTTCATTGCGTGGGGATACCGAGTGGCCACCTCGGTCACCGGACCTATCACCTTGTGACTAATTTTTATGGGACTACCTAAAAGCTCAAGTTTACATTAACAAACCACGTAAGCTTGAAGAAAACATAACACAAAAATTCAAATTCAAAGGATTCCACGTGCCATGCTTGAAAGGACTATAAACAATTTCGCCACTGGTCTGCAAGAATGCCTCGACAAGATCGGACGCCACCTAAGTGATGTAATTTTTCGACGTGGATTATTTTTTAAAAATTGTATTTTTGTGCAAATGGCATTGCACTAGATATTTATAAAAACAATAAATTTTAAAATTGATTCGAAATTAAATGTGTGAAAGTCATTTCAAAAATATCATACTTCTCTGCCGGACCCTGTACTTACTTTAGTTTTGTCAGGGTTCAGTTTCAATCCTACACTTTGACTCAGTGTTGCCAACATTTCCTGAAGATTCTCACTCCTATCCGCCACCATCTTTATCAACAACAAACCTCAATTTTGACAAACAGTATCCATTTACATTCATTCGTAAGTTAAACATGTATAAGAGATGATAAATTAGCAAATCGAAAACAATTTCACTTTCGAAACCGAAACCTTACATATATTAATTTGTTATCGCAAACATTAGGTTACATCTTGGGATATCCGCGACCTTCCTACAAATAGAAATAGGGCCTGCCAACCTTGGAATATGAAAGTTAGCAAGCAGACAATCGTATAACTTGTGCCAATATTATCTGTGAAGTTAAATTGGCAAGGCAGTGGCTGTCTGCGACATCACGGTATTTACATTCTATGCGGCTGTGTCTTTGTCGTCGGTATAGCCTAATATTTAACTTACGTGCATAAGCAATGCCCTTACAGCATGCACACTTATGGGAATTTACTTGTTTGTCGTGAATTTAAAAATAATTGCGGCGTCCAACTGGATAGCCGACATTATGTTACCCTACCATTATTATTTATAACCTACAATCACTTAAAATTCTGATTTCAATATCATAACCAGCATTAATCAATGAATGTTTAAAATTTTAAAATTACATTAAAAATAACATAATAAACTCGACTTTGAAAATCCAAAATGATAAAGTATGGAGTAGTTTCAAGTAGTTTTTAAACCTGAATTCGATGATCAAATAAGATTGTCAAGAAACTTGTAAGGATAAAAGAAATATGATTTTCTTTGGGATTTGGAATAGCCGCCATTTTGAGACTGTTGAACGAATTTCTAATCGAATTTTGAACCAAGTTTGGATCAGAACAGACCAAAATTGCGAATGTGAGAGCGCTAACACACACACACACACACACACACACACACACACACACACACACACACACACACACACACACACACACACACACACACACACACACACACACACACACTATACAAATTTTAACGACTCCTTTAAAAGGGGGTCTTAGAGGTCAGGATCGGCGCTAATTTCAAAGTCCCAGGCCTGAGTCTTACCATAATGGCCGCTGCATGTGGATATTCGCCAATACGTACATTGTATGGATTACACTGCATTTGTCGTAAACGCTGAACCGACTTGCGCATAGTTCTGCCGCAGTCGATATCAGCTGGAGTAGACAGGCAATCCATAAGTAGAAACGTCATCTGCCAATCTTCCGTTTAATTAAGTTTGAACGATGATTAAACAGCGGCACGCAACTGTCTCGCTCAACTGATGAAAGCTCAACTTAATGCATTTTCAGTGCAATTTGAAAGTTTAAAACGCTAGTTTATTGTTTAATACTGTTAACACTGGTGAAATCAGAATTTCTGAAAGTGAATTAGAAAAAAAAATACTTATTGAAATTCGTGTCCATCACGTCAGCGAGACAGCTGTGTGCCGTGATTATTTTTCTACTTCCGTAATTTACAAAAAAAATGCGCAGTTTCCGTAAAAAAAAAGTTAACGATGCTGTGTCAAGAACTATTTATGATGTGTTAATTATGTTTGGCCAGGAGGCCGGAGGAAGGTGGAGAATTCAAAATGGAGTCTTGTAGTACACGTTACAGACGCTCCTTTGGTAAACTGGAAGCGTACTGGATCTTATTTCTTATGCAAATACGAAACACTGGGAACGGTATTCCAAAAACCACTCGCGTTAAAACATCTTAGGATTTTTACATTCAAATATTCCGAAGTTAAAACCATTTTGGTTATAAGTCATTTCATACAGTGATAATAATTGCGAACGTAAGTGACACACACACACACACACACACACACACACACACACACACACACACACACACACACACAAGTATATAAATATGTATTGTATGATATAAACGGAAAGTCCATTTTCCCAATAGAATTTTGCTAACTAAAACATTCATTTTCAGGTTTGCAAAAAAAATACGACAAAAATTTTTTTTTAATATTTGGAATGGCCGCCGTTTTAAAACTGTTGTACAGATTTTACTGAAAAACGAATTTGTCCAAACCCAAGCTATTATAACAGTCGATTTTTGTTCCAAATTTGAATCAAATAGGAATAAAATTGTAAACGTGAGAATACTAACAAATGATATGTATGTATAAAATAAACAAACATTTTAACTACCCCCTCAAAAAGTGATTTAGATCTGAGGATCTGTGCGCATTTCAAGGTTTTGAGGGTTGGGTCTTATTATGCCAGTTACAATGGAAATTTTCTAAAAAATATAAAACACAGAGCTTATAAGTAGGGCCTATATAGGCGTATTTTTGCTGCATTATTTAGATTACAAAAATCGATTTTTAGCTAAATTTAAACAGAATAAAAATTGTAATTAAGAACATAAAGGTTTTAGATAAGGTAAGTACTCTTTGTAGCCTATATCTAAAATAAGAATTAACGAATGAATTTATATGGTCACTATTGTACTGCGACCTTTTGTAGGTCTATTTATTGTGCCTGCTTTCTAAATTCCTGAGATACTCAGTTACGGCATTGAATATAAATGTACTAGAATGATAAACCTTGTGAGAGATATGTGAGCACTCGCTGCTGCTGGCATCTAGCAGCAGAGTTAAATAGATACTAGTACTGCTTATTTTCTCAAACGTCTTCACCCCTGTCCTTGCAGCATTCTCAGCGGCAGATACTCTAATTATTTGGACTTCAACCGCTAATATCGTGTTGGCTGTACTTCTAGTACGTTTATATTCAGTGGTTACGGTGCTTTCTCCAGCACTACTCTCTTTGTAAAATATGCGCTTTGGAGAGGATTCCAGACGGGTAACTCCCACACTTTTATATTGTTGATTTCCCCAGTTCGTTATTAAGATACTTGCTCTGCTAATTTCCTTTCAATCACGGAGGTTGTGCTCCATTTGATAAACCTTTTAGTTGTGCGGAGAAATCCCGTCCATTCTACTTCACGCGTGTTGTTTCCACGAGTAGTTAGGGAATTAGGTCCGCCCATACAGAGGACGTGCTCTTAGAGTAAGGTACACTGGGAGGTCGCCAGGCATACCAAAGCCCAGTGAGTACCATTGAATTCAACATATCTAGAGACCATTACGTTTTTCCGTTTAGTCCAGCCAGTTTAACTGCCCCATAGATATCTTCGCTAAAAATTTGTTCCTGATTAAAATCACGTAAATTTTTATCTTCTCTATTTATTACAATACATGTCAGATAGTAAACTAAGTGCAACGTACTGTATTTAACCGACAAATAAGCTATTTTTGAGTGATATTTTACAAGCAACACAATCACCTATTTTCAAACGTAACTCAAATATCATCGTTCATCTATACAATGACAGCCCCCTCGCGTTTTATAATACGCCCACAATGCAAGCGGATCCCCCTTGTCTGAGCGTCCCGATAAGTAAACAACACCATGAAATCTTCAATAAAACATGAAGAGGATAGTAATGGATCTTGTTTTCGTTTCTTAACGAATTTTAATTGGTAAATGAGTTACTAGAGACCTAGACCATTATGGTAACACCCAGATCTGGTATCTTTGCATGACTTTGGAAATGGCGGCCATTTCTAATTAAAAAACGTCATAACTATTTTATCTTAAATGTTTTCGTGATCAGCGTTTAAATCTGCATAAATTAGTGTTTTAAATCGTCAAAATCCTCTAAAATTAAAAAAAACTGAATTTAACAGTGTTCAGATTTCCGTAATTTGAAAATTCAGTTTGCTGAGTAATGCCGATTTGGATTGAACTTTAGTACGAAAATAAATTGTGGCAACAGTTTGCGCGTAATAATTAGCAAGCAAAATCCGTTCAACAGCTTCAAAATGGCGGCCATTTCAAACCTTAAAAAGAATAATAACTTTTTTAGGGTACTTTTTTGAAAATATGATTTCATAATTAAGTGATTAATCGCGTCGCATTTGTCTCCTTTAAGTGATCGGAGTGGATTTCTCAAAATCAACCAGTTTAAATTAAATTTAACCCACGCGTCATTACCTGAATCAAAATCTAACATCTAAATTTTCAGATTTACATTGAAAATACGATTTTGAAACCTGACTGCTATCGAATTCAATTCCTTCATTTAAAGGTATTTTGAATTGAAAATGCTACTTTATTCAATTTTTAATGATGATTACGATGATAAAATCGTATTTTCAAAAAAAATTATACATTTTTAAAGTTTTGTAATAGCTGCCTTTCTGAAACTGTTGCACTGATTTTACTGGCTAATGAATTTCTCCAAGCTATTATAAAAATCGATTTTTGTACCAGGTTTTAAATCAAATCGGGCGCGCGCACGCACGCACGCGCGCGCGCGCACACACACACACACACACAACAATTGTTAACAACCTCTCAAAAAGTGATCCAGAATTCACGATCAGCGCTTATTTCAAGCTTCCAGATCTGGATCATAACATGATGACCGCTAACAATTTATTTTCTGAAAGAAAATTCGCTAAAAAATTGTATTAAAGAATTGAATTAAGCATGTATGCAAAGGAAGCTCCTCAAAAATTGATTTTAAAATTCTACTCAAACATACGCGCGCGCGCGTGTGTGTGGAGGAATACATTACTCCGGGATCTACTTTAAAAGCAGCCTCCAGGCGTTGGCCGGGGCCACGCTTGTTTAACGGTCCAGATACACGTTAATAAAATACTGTATACGACTAACAAAGTCCGTCACAGGCTAAATTGAGCTGTTGTTGAAAACACGGCCAGTTTATTTCCAACGTCTTTTGAAGTAGTAACGAAGCAATGAACCCGTGAGAGGCGTGACACGAAGGCCATTGTTAAATACCGCGAATTGAATGCAATACAAGTTTCACGGTTTATTAATGAAATGTTTTCAAAGAAAGTAAGCCAACTTGTATAGAATATATAAGCGTCTCGCTGACGTGATAGAAGCGAATTCCCAAAAGTATTTTTTCCAATCTTACCTGTTTTTAAAATTACGATTTCACCATCATAACCTGCATTTATTATAATTTAAACTTTTAAATTACATTGAAAATACGATAATAAACACTGATCGAAGTCAAATTCAATTTCCTAATTTCAACTCGGTTTGAATCAAATCGAACCAAAATCGCGAACTTGAGAGGTTTACACACACACACACACACACACACACACACACACACACACACACACACACACACACACACACACACACACACACACACACACACACACACACACACACACACACACACACACACACACACACACACACACACACACACACACACACACACACACACACACACACACACACACACACACACACACGAAATATTTAACAACCGTCGAACAGTTTACTAATTAGATGTCAGGTCCGAGTCTTTCATTATGAATCTTACCATAATGAAAGCGCCAAATAGCTTTTTTCAATGAAAAAATTTGCTAAAACATCACTAAATTTCCCACCACCCAATATTTAACCTCAAACAAACCGAACACCCGATCTTATCAACGTGATTAGCGATAAAATCTGCATGAATTAACATTTTAGTTTTCTTATAACTCTAACAGAATTTTTGAAATTATGCTTCATACGATTGCTCAAGGAATTTATTTGAGTTTATTTTAAATAATTTCATTATATTCGAAAAAGTTTATGCACTGATTTTACACTAATTATTTAACAGGAAACTACAAGTTAGTGAACACCAAATTTTAAAAAATCACTTTACAGCTCTTTGAATGGCTGTACAAATTGTGTTCGTTAAGCGGATGTTGAACGAAAAGATTTCCGAATATACACGAAAGTAATCGATTATTCGCCGTCGTTTCCGATATGCTTTCGTGTACGTCATACGTTTTTCGTCAAATTACAGAAACAACTTGGTAAAAGAAATATAAACAATCCGTAGGTTAACTGTATTTATCAAATTATACTTGTTTGCTTACACAAAGTTGGAAAACAGTTCTGCTCTTTGACGAAGAATATGATCACTATTATTTGTTAACATCGTGCTCAAGTTGGCCGTGGTCTGCGATCAATGTATGTGTTTTGTTTCAAAACTTTTATAGTTTATTTATGTTATTTCCAGCAGAGGGATTATGTGTTTAGGTGTGAATTTATCAAGCAATTATTTACGTTCTATTTTGACTTATGTTTATTGTTTGATTAAACTAAATTTACGTTAATATTGCTATGCTGCTGTTTTTTTATATCACTTACTTGTCTGTTGATTTCTTATTACACAAAAATAACTTTTTAGGCCTATAAATTAATTAATATATTTAAATTAATTAATATATTTAAATTAATTAATATAATATATAATTTACCAAACAAATCCGGTTTGAAAGTTGCAGGACAAAACATTTTTCACATCCGTTCAACGGATTTTGTTCAAATGTAAAGCGTACGTGCAGATTTACAGGCCATTTAGTGTGTCGAGTTCTTCAAAAAAAGTTTACGATTCGAAAGTAAACTAAAAAAGATGGCGGACGGTGTTCATTTTGATTTTTTCTATAAATATTATATTTCATTTTAAATTCTTTACACTGGCTTGTGTTATGCATCTTCATTTATATAACCAAAGTTTCAACAAAATATGTTTTTCCGATTTTTGGTCGAAATTTCTGATTTTTTAAAGAGATAGCGACCTACAAGGTTACCTAAAACCTCGAGCGACCTATAAATTTCAGAAACGATTTTATCAATAAAGTCGCTTTTGAGAATATCCGAATTTAGTTAATTTTTAATAAGTTTTTAAGTTAAAAAAAGCTTAAACACAAAACACTTCCGAAATGTCGGAGATGTTGGCAACATACATGACAAATATAATCAAAATTTGTCAGGTTTTTTAGATTCCATCTTTGTGTACATTCACATGTAAACGAATGAATAAAGTACCTATTGAATTGCGCCCCGTTTCTATATTCCTGAAATGCTCAGTTACGACGTCTTCTCCAGCCTTAAGTACCTTCGTAGAGTTTAAGATCCGGAAAGGATTCAAGGTGGTAAGGCTTCCACTGGGCGACTCCACATAGTTTTAGAGTCACTCATCTTTGTACTTTTCTACACATTCACATAAAAATGTTTTTGCTTAACGTCCATACTTACCGGCTGAGATCCCACTGTACCTGTAGCTGGTACTATTCTCATTCTACGTAAGACACACTCACATATTCATTATCTACATAAGTTGGCTAACTGTAATGTGTAAAGCGACCCGTGCTGATGGAGTGAATAACAACGGCCTAATAGTGTATCAAACTGAGCCTTGGCGACCTCCCAGTGTACCTTAGTCCTACCCATGCAAGCAGGACTCTGAACGGTCCGACCTCATTTCTTTAGCTGCTTGTGAGTGTTCACGTAAGTAAGAATGTAAATAGAATTAGCGTGATTTCATCGCAAAAAAAATGGTCAAATGGAGAGATATCTTCGAAATATGAACCAAGAGAAAGAAACATTTGAAAGGGAATTAACAGAGCAAGCATCTACAAGCACCTCAATAAGGCACTGAGAAGTCACCAATTAGAAGTGTGTGCAGGGAAAGTCTTTAGATATGGTGGATTCAATGGTACTCACTGGGAATTGGCGACCTCCCAGTGTACGCTAAGAGCATGCAGGGCTCTGTATGGATGAACGTAATTTTCTAGCTACTCGTGAAAACAATATACGTAAGAATATAAGATAGAACTGACGGGATTTCACCACACAACTAAAACAGTTGGCCAAATGGAGCACAATCTCCGTGATAAGGGTTTTTTGGTTATTTTAAGGCGAAAAGCTCATTGAGGCTATTATCGCCTCCGTAAATGTAAGTGTGAGTGTAAAGTGTAAAGTCGTAAATGTAGTGTTGTAAGTGTAAGTGTGTGTTAGACTCGGGTACCGCGAGGGACGTCTAAATCCTCTCAATAGGTGCAGCTAGTCTGCACCCCTTGTGATAAGGACCAAGAGAAAGTAAAATTAAAAGAGAATTAACAGAGCAAAAATCTCAATGATAACTTGGAAGTTACCAATTAGGAATGGCGGCGTTACAAATCTTAAATTCTCTCCAAATCCTAGACTTTATGAAGAGAATAGGACTAGAAAAGGCGCGATAACTGAGCATCTCAGGAATATAGAAAGGGTGTCGCAATGCAAAGTAATCCTACAAATTCATTCACTCAACATCCACACTTCAACGAGGACGAAAGATGACATGTGAGTAACCGCAGACTAACAGATGCCGTTCCTCAACGAGTAGACATTTCTTGCACTTTAGTTTGCAACCGAATGGAACGAATACTTTTAAAGTACGAAATTTGCATTTTAAAACTTTATGCTTGACAATTGTATTTCAGTTGCCAGTTGTACGGTTCCAGCTTCCAACTTGTAACTCAACACAACGTGTGTTAAACCATTACCAGGTTAATTACATTACATTAACACAGTATAACTTCGTGAACTGTACGCCCTATGAGATAGCAAAGTTGGTGAACCCTAGCTGAAACAGTAACTTTTGTCGTCATAACTACAATTAAGTAAGTTACAAGTTAGCCACAAAACTTTTGGTTTATGACGTACGTTGTTATTTCATATTACTGTAACGTTATCATTACAAACGTCTTCATAACAAAATGAATAATTATGAAACGCAGTGTAGCTTATGTCTTGGAAGTAAAATTTCTAACTTTATTTTATCTTAGTTTTTTTTTGTATTTAAGTTTTTAAGTTATGGAGTTGGTGGCCCCAGGCATCGCGATCAAAATCTAGATCTCTTGGACTCTATTTCAGTACTGGTGTTCTTAAGGAGTTTTAGCACTCCACTGACTAGCTCATTCTGTTGGAGGTCCTCAAGGTCCTCGAAGCCAAATGCTATACAGCCTATAGTTTCCTCTTCCTTCCTGCGTACTCTACACACGGTTTCTCTGTGGTACATTCCTAATCTGATCATGTGCACGCTCAGACCACAATTATCTATAGTGACTGCAATGGTTTTCCTGAGTTGTCCTGGATATTAATTTTCCAGGGTTCCTGGCTGACAACCCTCTCCGTCATAGTTGCTCTATAAAAGTTGTGTTTCCAACATCTTGGAAACACATTGTGGTTTGATATCTTGGAGATCTTCTCCTTCTAGATTTAATTAGAAGGAGAATCTTCTCCGCCGCCTTCTCTCGTCTCAGTTTTAGCTTTTGTGCACCCGATACATCTAAAAACATCTGATTTGAGACAGACTCTCACCAAAACTGATTAAGATATTTAATCTTTCATCTCTTCCACTTGGGTTCGATTCCCGGCGAGGGCTTGGCATTTTCATACGCTATACATCATCCCATCGTCTGCATTAGCCCAAGTGTGCACAGTTGTCGGACGTTAAAAAAAAAAAAAAAAAATTGCAGATTAAATAGGTCCTTACAGTCTGCTGCGTGTTGATTCCATGAAGTTTCCTGTACGTCGCTATTTTTACCAGTTGCGCAGAATTTTCAGGATTTTGACGTTTTGTTTCTAGACCAGCCACCAAAATCAACAAGAAGCTAAAGAAATATAATGTTCACCCATACAGAGCCCCGTATGCATAGGTAAGGCTAAATTATCCAGAGCCTGTGGCATACTATAGTAATCATCAGCGATAAAATCTGCATCTATTAGTTTCAAGTTTTCAAATTATTTTGTAAATAATGTGCAAAAAATTAGCCTTGAATACCATCAGATTTATTCTCGTAAATTTTCGAGATTAAAAATACTACTTTACGCATACTTTAACGCTGATTACGATGGTTAAATCGAACATTTAAAAAAATTAAAATAGAAACGTTATGCGATTTTTCAAGATAAACATGAATTGTTTATTTTTAAAATTTAATTTACAGCTAGTAGAATATTTGAGACAGTAATTCGTGGAAGACAATTTTAACAATAACTTAACGTTTTAGGTTTAAAAATGGAATATACTAACTGTTAAAAGCAGCAGATATAACTTTATGGTCCATTTAGTTGATCGGTCCTTAAAAGCTTTTACTGCTTTATTTATCTTTCATTTTACAAGAGAAAAATTATGTGTCATTTCCATTTACAATTGCAATTATAATGTTCTTTTATCGAATTCCCATTGGAAAATAAGCTATTGAAAAGGAGCCATCATAATACACCCAGACAAAAGATCTTAATATATGTGCCGATCTGACCTCTGGATCACTTCTGAAGATTTGTATATTACATGAATTATACTGGTTTTGTCAAAATGTTATCTCAGTTCAAGTCTGAAGTCGAATTATCGTTTTCGAATGGAGATTCACTAAGAAGGAAATTGTACGACGGCCGGAACTCAATGTGGTTTATGTATGAACATCGATTAATGAAAAGGTGGATATAATTTAAAAGGTAGTGCTAAATAATTCAGCCGGTGATAAACGTCGGCATTGCGTGCGCTTGTACATAAATTAACATAACCTTAAAATAACTTTCGTCGAAATAAAGAGATCAGCTGTTCTCCGAAATCAGCTGTTTTTTGTAACTACAATAATCGCGACAAGTAACTGTGACCTGACGGAAACAAATTGCCAAAAAAACATATCGCCATCTTACTTTTTTTGAAACTCTGATTTCATCATCATAAACAGCATTGAAATTTGCATATATTGGCGTTTTAAACTTCCAAATTACGTTGAAAATAATACAGTGAACACCGATCGTCTGACGAATCGAAATGAAATTTCGAACGTGAACAACCCTTCAAAAGGGATCTGGAGGTCAGTATTGGCGTTCAATTTGACGAATCGAGCCTGGGGCTTACCATGATAACCGACCAATAGCTCATTTATTATGAAATTCTCCAAGTTAATAGACCAAAACTTTTAATCGTTTAGAGATTTTTTTCTTTTAAATAAAAACTTTAAATGTGCTATGTTTTGTTGAAACGTATTCCAGCTTCAAAACAAACTCCGTGTACTGGTGTGTCTGGGATCAATAAGACTTAACTTAACCTAATTACATAATGTTGTTCCTAATTGAATTTCCTTTAATGGTTCATAAGGCTTCCTGTAAAGCTGACAAACCAGACTGTCTACTTGAATAACATTCATGGACATGGATAGCATCGCTGATATTAATGCCAGTATAGGCCTATACTCAATCTTTTCTAACCATTGAAATACGATTATAAAAGCGCTCCACACAGCTGTCCTGTTGAAATGATGGAAGCAAATTTCCAAAAAATAATGTTTCCGTATATTTTTTTTCTTTATATAATTGTAGTTTAACATTAACATATATTGTTCATCCGTATATATTGACATTTAAAATTTTCAAATTACATTAATAATACGAAAGTGAACCTTGACTGCCGTTCGGATATGTAATTTACAGGTTTTCAGTGTTGATTACATTACGTGTCAAGTTTGTACAGATCGATTGCAATAGGACTGGTACAGCCATTGCATACATTATTTATACTGTGTGATGACTGAATATTTTGACTTTATTTAGCGAATTTTCATTGGAAAATGAGCAATTGGAGTGCCATCATGGTAAGACCCTGGACACATGATCTTAAAACGGGCTCCGATCTTGGCCTGAATATCACGTATTGAGGCTTTGTTGGAATTCTTTATTTTCGTATATTGCCTATATAAATAAAATAATCAATGTGTGTGTTAGTACGAGTGCTCGTGTGTATAATTTGTTAGAACTCTCTAGTTTGCTATTAATTTCAACGAATTTTGACAATTTATGCAGTTTTTAACGTTGATTGTTTTGGTGAAATTAAAAAAATATAATAAGAAAGTTATAATTTCTTAAAGATTTGAAATTATCGCCATTTTGAAACTGTTTTTTCTAGTTTACTAAATTGTTCAAGCTATTACTTAAATCTATTTTTGTGCTCAAGTTTTGAATCAAATCAGACTAAAAATTGCGAATGTGAGCGTACTGACACAAGCGCGCGCACCCAGCTAAAAGTGATCAGGACCGGTGCTCACTTCACGCTCCCGGTTCTGGGTTTCACCACGATGGCCCTCTACTGGCTTATTTTCCAACGGAAATTCACTAATAGTATCAGCAATTCGTTTCTATCACGTCAGCGAGACAGATGCTTGCCGCGATTTTATTCTGTATTGCACGTGCCAGTAATAAGCTTCCGAGACATGGAAATCCGCCATTAGACATTGATGTATGTTCACACAGTGGCACGTGAATTGATCGTTATGTTTGTGAAATATTCCGGTGTAGGGGGTGAAATCGGAAGTGGATTAACGTGTTTGTTCAAACTAACTTGAATATTTGTACTGTAGGCTATTTGTAGGTAGACTTATTTGGATAGAACCACTAAACATTCAATATCTTATGCAATTTTAACTCGCTAATAGTGAATGCTATTAAAGATATTGCACTTTCTATTAAACTTATTTAGAACAGCCCTAAGTAAGGTATATTCCCTATAAAACTAATATTAATTAAAGATATAGGTTATTCCGCTATTTGTTAAGACAAAATTATGTTTCATAAATTATTTTAAAATTCCTAAATGCAGGAATGTGTTCTGCTGTTTGCATTTATTTTTAGCTTTTAAAGATA
Source organism: Callitettix versicolor (assembly GCA_022606455.1). NCBI lineage: Eukaryota > Metazoa > Arthropoda > Insecta > Hemiptera > Cercopidae > Callitettix > Callitettix versicolor. The sequence continues at coordinate 40,335,723 of CM040189.1, read as the reverse complement.
TAGGAGGAATATATACAAAAAAACAGCTGACCACATTCCTGTATAGGTGTAAGACCTTCAAAGTAAGATGTCAAACATTGTTTTCATAACAAATAGCAGCCCCTCCCCGGATCGTTTAAATCTTTTTCATTCTCAACAAAAATTTTAGTTTTCCGTTTTGTTTTTCATTCTACCTACAAACCTTGATTATTTTTCAAATTCGGTGAATTGGTATCATTTTTAAATCCTTATCTATAAAGCTCAAATAGTAACTCGTATAGTGACATATCAAAATACACAGCTTCAACCAAAAGCCCTTCGACCCGACAGTGACGGACACAAAACACTTCGAATAAGGGTTAAATTTCGAAATTCGTCACATTTAATGAAACTATGTTTTTAATAGTGATGTTCTAAAACTCTTTTTTAATTTCATATTTTACGGGTTGCAAATTTATAATTAATCCGTACCCTCAACACACTTTGTACTTATTTTTAGAGTATTAATTTAACTTTACGTAGTTAATTTAACTTTATTAAAGTAAAAAATAACAAGAAAACACTTTTTTTGTAAAACTATCCTTGACGAATTAAGAAAGGATTAAAACAGATAATGTTTAACTAAAAATAAATGAAATAGAAAATCCATGATAAAATATGTATTTACGTAAAAAAAGGTGCTAAAGCATTTCCATTCATAACTTTTAGAAATACCTTGTTTAGGAAAGAATTAAAAAAATATTTTCGTTTGTACGAATTTAATAAAACTTGGTACACACACACACACACACACAATGTTTAATTTATTATATATTACAATCTTAAACAATGAATTCAAATAAGTAATAAGCTGAACAATGAAGAGATACAACAACTTATAAAATAACAGTTGAAATTAAATTTCTATTTAACTTCAACCTAAATCTAACAAGCTAAACATTGACAAAGTGAGAAATGTAACGGTAAAAGAATACATAAAAACATCAAATATATATTAAACTTAAGCGAATATATTACGCCATTATGTTAACTCTAAAGTGTTTCTTCGCTTAAGGCGTTGTGGGTAATTTATTTTGAGAAGCTGATGGGCTTCCACATTGACACGAATGCAGCCCAGTCTTGCAGTCTTCTTTTATGACGCATAGCAAATGTTTTGGTTGTATCTTCCAGGAAATTTAAATTAAAGTCATCACTACATTGTTACCATTTGGCAACATGATCACAACCAATGTTCGCTCAATTATGAGACAGTTAGATTTCCACGTAAATCCCCAAATTTGACAACCATACGTCCAAATAAGTTTAAAGACAGATTGGTACAATAGCCTTTTGTTGCAAACATTTAATTGCGATTTTCTCCCAATCAGCCGAAACAATTTTAGCTTCATTCGCTCTGCTTTTTTACTAGCATGTATTTTTCCAAGTTAAACATTTATCTAAGTGCTTGTGTTTAGTTGCAGTACATTTTGATCAGATATGGAAACTGTTTAGCTGGTATATGTGACCAATCTTTGGTGGCACGTTTCGATTGTGTTCTTCGATCAAAATAGTTCCGTTCGTTTAACTGCCAGTGGCGTGAGCAGTATTTTGAATTTGTGAGTGCCAACACCATAAATGGCGCCTTTTTGTTTCCCTAGATAACCCCCCCCCATCCAAATCCCACAAAATGTTTTTGAAAATTGAGTTCTAACACCCAAAAACAATAGGTTTTTTATTTATTTTTTCTCTCCTAACGGCGAGCTAGTTTTTTCTTTTTCTTTTCTCTCTTTTTCCTCCATTTTTTCTGGCATTTCGGCGCCCCTTTCGGAGCATTTGGGGGTGCCACGGCACCCACGCTGCGCACGCCACTGTTAGCTGCTATCAGTATTTTCAGACATGCACGGATACTAGGTACCCTACTTACTTTCGGATTAAAAATCGATTTTTTTAATACGATCACAACACACAAAACTCTCGATTGAGAATGTCGAATGAAAAGAAACGTGTTTAAAATTACTTCCTCATTATCATTAATACGAAGTAGGGTATACAAAAATATAAGAGCGATAAAAAAAATTAAAAGTTTAACATGCTAAATGATATCGATTTTGATTCAAAACTTGGTACAAAAATCGATCGTGGTAAATAGTTTGGACAGGTTCGTTATCCTTTTCAAAATGGCGACCATTACAAAATTGTAAAATTTTTATAACTTTTACCCGTCCCACTCTTTCAGAAATCTAATTTCACTATCTTTCAAACCTGCATAAATTAGCATTTAAAAATCTTATAATCCATCGAATTCTATTTAACGCGGTCAGGATTCGATTTCATAATTTCCTATGCATTTCTAATGTTAATTAATGCAGATTTTAACGCAGTCATATTTCCAAATGGTTGTGAAAAGAAAAGAAAATGTTAGAAATTCGCTTACATCACGTCGTTGTGTAGTCGTTATATGTCTTGCAGGAAACCAAAGAAACACACAGAAAGTAACAATTTTACTGAAGACGACAGTTTTAACAGAAGGTGCCTACTTACTAAACTTTAAGCAAAACAGAGTGCACATTGCTCTTGACACGCCAGGCTATGGCCATAAGAAAGAATACTTACAAGCTTCAAAAACAATTTCAAATACCGTGTTTACGTTAGGTTCCTCAAAAAGCAACTTACAAAGCGGGCAGTTCTGGCGCAACGGCGTAGACCCTTGACACAACATTAATTAAGAATTAAAAATCGGAAGCACTTAATGGTTTTCAGAAAACATTTTTATTAAAAATTGAATAAAAACATTAATTATAAAACTGAAAAAAATACTGATTCAAAAACGTTCAGACTGAAGGAAAACATGATGTAATGTTCATGTGATTATTATTGTGTATTAAGTTATTGTCCATCATTTGTGTATATAGAAACACGATATTCCGACGTGCCTAACTAAAGACGTAAACTTAGCAACCAAAACATAAACCATAAACCCAAATCTTTAAACTAATTAAGACTTAAACACTCAAGTCTGTTACACGTGATCAGAGAACCACAAGCCAACCAATGGTATACAGCTGACAAATGGTATACTGGTCAAAAGTATACAGATGATGACCGCGTTGCCAGCACAGGAAGTTTACATGGTGTTCCCTCTCTATCAGTTTACTAGCATTACCAGTGATCACTTTTCAACCGTTAAAAGTTCATTTTTTATTTAATATTAAAAAGAACACGTGTGGAACTCAGGGAGTTACTGACAAAAGCGAAGCTTTTATTAATATCTTTGCTGAATATATAATTAGTTTAAAGATATGTTTACAACGTGAACATAGCGTAGATATTATTCACTGCGGTTATAGTAAAAGGTTAGTTTTATATTAATTCACAACGATCAGCTGATTTCACTGAACAGCTGATAGTCTATAATAAGTTTTAGGTTATGTTGTTAAAAACTAGCAATATTAACAACAATTATTATATACGTTTGTATTAATTTCAAATGTATTATAAACGGTTACAACGCGCACGTGTTCTTTAACTAAGGAAAAATACCGAAACCAAAACAACACAACGTTTTCATATAATATGCGTGTACTGTTGTCGAAAAGGAGGAAGAAAAAGAGACAAAAGTAGACACGAAATTTGTTTGCCCGTTCGTTTCACATTTCCGTTACGTTCTTCTGTTCGGCAAACTTTTTTTCTATTCACTCCTTCGCCAAAGCTAACATTAAAAGCTTCCTTTCGACATTTATTTTTAAAATTTTATAACATAATTCCTAGATATCTACGGTTATATTCTAGTTGCAAAGTTAATGTTGTAAGTTAAGAGTGTACTCAAAACGTACGCCAATACACAAATGATGGCAAATAAACAATAGTAATAACATATAAAATGTAACTGTAGTCTTTTAGGTAAAATGTACAGCTGTTTATATTACTAAAATATAAGATATGTGTAGGTTTAAAAAAAATATTATTTAATAATAGGATATTCATGTTATTGTTTATTTGAATGTTTGTCATCATTTGTGTACGTGGTAACAATACACGAGGTTCAAGAGTACGAATTAACTCTTCTTCTCAAGTGCCTAATATAAAACGTAAATATTCAGCCTTGAAGTGTTCTAATTTTTTAAAATATACTTAAACTTAGGCTTTAACATAGACCTAGGGTTATGTTTTGCTAAGTTTAAGCACTTGACAACGAGAGTTGAACAATACTCTTCAAAAGTCGTGTATTGTTTCTATATACACAAATTATGGCAAATGTCCAAATAAATAATAATAATTATTATAAAAATGTATTGTTACGAAGTCCAAACGATTAGGTTAACGTATTTTTACGTAAGTGATTAAACAGATCAAAACAATCTTCACAATTGAAATGGTTATTTAGTGTTGTTGTAGTGGTACTAATGTTGACTGTTTGTACGCCTGCTCCCACTTCTATCACCATATAAAATTTTAACAAACATTTAAATTGCAAAAGAAAACACCGTTTATTTAAAAAACACAAAACAATAACATCGAATAACATTTGTGGTTAAAAACCACAGAACGGTTAGCATTACTGTACAGGTTATCTTCTATAATGTATAAATAAATTCTAAACAAATTATTGCGTATAGATCACCCACCTTACTCAAACAGCATGCCATGTTGTCAGATTGTTCTTCGGTAATACGCAAAATAAGCGAACAAGATACGGCGAGCAGTGCACAACAGGTACGTTATAGCCGGACTTCGGACGTTAGGAAATTATTGTGAAATGTTACAAACAAGGTGATCAATCGATACACACGAACTTCTCGCCGAACAGAATTATTCACTGAATTTCCTTCCTCTTTTTTGCGGCTTATATTTTATTATTTTTCCACAGTAATCGATTAGCCGTGTTAGGTACGAGTGACTTTTTTAACAGCAACACAAACTAGCCGGTGTTTATTCAGTGTATTAAGTAAATATGTTATCGATTTGCTGCGAAAAGTGAATAAACTGGGTGTATGACGACACGCTCGCCGAAGCGATAGCAGCGTTAAATAATTAATTACCTTTTTACTTTCTTTGGCGTGGAAAGAAAGTATTTGGATGGGGGAAATCAATTTTGACACTAGTGAAGTCCAAATAGCTTTGTAAGGCACTCGGTGTGTGTGTGTGTTGTGTGTGTGTGTGTGTGTGTGTGTGTGTGTGTGTGTGTGTGTGTGTGTGTGTGTGTGTGTGTGTGTGTGTGTTGACTAAAGCATCGTGTGTGTGTTAGTCTACTGCGTCACTCAACTGCGCACCTAAAGGTTCTTAGTTCGAGCCTCAGTTTCTCCCGACTGTTGCTTTTCCCTCGCCGTTAACACACTGATCCCTCGTCCTCGTCCATCTGGCATAAAGTATATAACACACACAAAAACACACACACACACACACACACACACACACACCTTAAATTCAGGTAGACGAGGAGTTAGCTTACGTTAAGTTGCATATGCACTGAAAAGGGAGATTTAGATTATTGTAATGGGGTTACCAGTGGGTACAAAAAACCATACGGTCGCCTTCGATGATGGTTAACAATTTAAGGGAAGGGTGTAGATGTCGCAAAAACGTTGTTCAGAAAAATCTTACTTATTTGTAGAACAACCGTTTTTAAAAATTCTTTTCAAATATTATCACGCTAAGCATTTCGATCGGTTTTGTACCAAAAATAAGCACGGCGTTATTGAAAATACATACATGAGGTACCTACAGGTTCGTCAGAACACGAGGGAACTCTCGCGCCACATACTTTTTCATTATAAGACTTTAAAAATAAAATAAAACCGATTAAAGCATGAAGTACTCCCATAAGAGTGCAGCACAATGCAGGCATAGATGGCAGAAATAATTGTGTGTACCAAAACAGCTGATTGCTAATAAAAACATTGTTAAAAGTAATATTTAAATTATTACTTTATCCAAGGTTTAAATATTTATTGACCGAATCCGTTTTGAAAGTAGAATCGGTAAGACAATCTAGACCTTGCCGCCTCGGTGGCCTAGTTGATAGTGTACTAGGCTTTCACCCCGAGAGCCCGGGTTCGATTCCCGGCCAGATCTTGGCATTTTCATACACTATAAATCATCCCATCGTCTGCATTAGCCCAAGTGTGCACAATAGTCGAACGTTAAACACACAAGAAAAAAAGAACAATCTAGACCACTTCTAATATCTAAGTATTATTAAATAAAAGACTCTGCTTTTAGTAAACAGTAAATACTGTAGCCTAATTTAGGTAATGTAAAATCCTGTTAACTTAGGTTTCATTTGTAAATATTTCAATAAGACACAATGTCAGAATTCAGTCATTAATTTTACAGGTAGATTTAAATACGAAAGTAGTATGACAAATTAAGTATTACAAGTACTGTATTAAATAACTTAAATATAATGAATGGCATTGCTTTAAAATAACTAAGAACTTCTTGTTGTACATTGTTGTATATTATTCGCTTCTTTTCCTATTAACTGCGAAAGATCGCACTGGCCCATTAGTATAAAATTAATGCACTATAGAAGTTTTTAGTACAGACTACTTAAAAACAACTATAACAGGTCCTCGCGAATACGACATTCTTACTCGTGCTCAAGTACACGTGAAGTTTTTTTTAGAAAACGTAACACGTGAACTTAATTTAACGAATCTTTCTTACATTTCAAGAACGAAATGAACAATGGGCACTAGTCAACAATTAAACGACCTTGCAAAAACTTTTAAATAAGTATGCAATTAATTACTTTCTTTTTTTTTAAGGTGAAAAGCACATTGAGGCTATTATCGCCTCCCTAAATGTAACTGTGAGTGTAAAGTGTTAAAGTCGTAAGTGTAGTGTTACAACAGTAAGTGTAAGTGTTTGTTAGACTCGGGTAACGCTATGGACGACTAAATCCTCTCAATAGGTGCAGCTAGTCGGGATTGCATACTAAAGAGTCCAAACTGAAATAGTAGTTTCATTTAGACAAACAACGGCTGATTTTAAACGTTGTATTCTTAAAATTATTATTTAATGACGATAATGCATACAGTTATTATTGTTTATTCGTAAATTTTCCATAATTTGTATGTATAGAACCTTTCGAGATCAACTCCCGTTCTTAATGGCCAACTTAAAACAGAACTTAGATGCCTCTAAGCCTATTTTAAAATACCAGAAACTAACAGACACTAAAAGATATTCTTTCTAAGCGGTCAAAAATAAAACTTATAGTAGTACATGATCCGAGAAATGGTACGTAACCGCGTTCTTTCGAAACAATTTGAATTCGTCGTTCCGTTTAACCAGTTTCACCAACATTGCAACAAAATATCATGTTTTCGGAATTAATTCAATTTAAAAGTGCTGCCAACGCAATATAATTTGGTATGTGGTATCAGGAATGCAGGCCAGAGGCCAAGACGGAAATAAGTCACCGGTGGTACCTTACCTCGCTCGCTCAGTTCTCAGCTTATTGTTTGGGCTGGGTGGGTCTGTTGTCTGATATTTTTCTACGCCAACGGGAATAACTAAAAACACCAAAATCCAAAAGTTAATTATATATTTTTGATTTTAATAAGAGATTAAAAATTAATTCTACAATATTAAATGAGCTATATGTATATACGTAGTAACTCTTTTCACGGAAACTGCTTTAACGGTTTTGACGTAATGTTTGGATACTTTAATTTTTTCACTTAAGAAATTTATTTTGGTGGATCTCAACTTTGGGAAATTCCTATAAATTAAACGTACTATCTTTGTGTGTAGATCCTTTCTTTCTCAGAAACTCCTTTAACGATTTTGTTGACGGAATATACCATTTTAAGACCACAGTATCTATCTAAAATTTAATGATGATTCAACATAAATGAATAAGAGTCATTTAGGGCCGTGTTTCGTAAGAAAAATAATTCTCATCATCAATAACGTACTCATTTTTAATTAGCATTATTAAAGGAGATTCTTGTGTTTATTTATTTTCCATCGTAGGCTACTTATTGTAAAATGTTTAGACTTGTTATTTTAATTAAATTAATGTATTTGCAAAAAACATTAAATAAACTTTCATAAGCAATTTCATTACTTTCAATAGGACAAATTTCTGGAAATCATATTTTGATTAAATAATAAAAAAAGGTAGCAAATTAAAAGGAAGTTACAGTTCGGTAGGAAATGAGATAAAAAAGACACGGCGGCCAGGATTTTGTTTTTCGATTTATTCCCGAACCATAAAATTCTTTTATTCCCTACACTGACTTGAGTTAAACACAACCTAATTGTCCACCGAACTATCTTAATCATATTGTTTACTTTCTCGGATTTTTTTTAACCAGATTTTTGATAAAACTTAATGAATGAATTTGTATTGTTACTATTGCACTGCGACCTTTGTAGATCTAGTATTCCTCACTTTCTGTATTCCTGAGGTGCAGTTACAGTTCCTTCTCCAGTCCTACTCTCTTCATAAAGTCTAGGATTTTGAGAGGATTCAAGGATTACACGTATTGTTTCAACGTGTAGCTAGGATAATGAGATCCACCCATACATACTCCTTATGCATATGTAAGGCCAGTGAATGTAAACGGACTAAAAGTACGTCCACCATTATAAAAAGAAATAGAGAGAAGCATGCACGTTGTATGTACACACAGGCACAAAACATACATACGCGCGCGACCAACTCAGTCGGAACCGGCAGACGAAAGAAAGGAGAAGAGCTGAGAACTGGAGGGGGTCTGTGTAATACTTCCCCTACTCGCGTTACTTACGCTTCGTAAACCTATTCGATGAAACCGAATCACTCCATGGTGACAAATACAAAGTGCGTAACGCGGTATAAGAAGCTAACGCTTCAAAAGCGTGCTCGATATCAGAGGCTAAAGTCCACGTAATTTGACTATTTGCCGTTACCAACGCTGCAAAGACAGGGTCAGACGTTTGAAATATTGAAAAATAAATATAAAATAATAAAGGACTATAATGAATGGAAATAGCTTCAAAAAATTCGAAAGTCAATATTTGAAGGAATTGATGAAGCGGTTCTTCAGTAATTTCGGCCTTTTTCTGACAATTACAGTATTTTATTCATACAGTATTATTTAACAGATATTGTTTTTTTTAAAAACTGTACGTCATGTAGTATTACTTCAGCTAACGTTGTACTCAATACTTCAAAATAAAAATAGTGTATAACACGTTTAACAAATAAAAACTCATTTTATACGCGTTTTGGTTGAACTCTCTCTATAGCGGAAATCTCTTTATAACGGCGTAAACTAACGTTCCCTTCTATACCGCTACAAGACATTTTTCTGCATTTAAAATTTTCCTGTTTCTCTGCACCATCTTAACTTCAGGTTAAGATTCTACCAAGTAAATAATTTTCTTACTTTATTTTAAAAAAATACTTCAATAGCTTTCATTCTTTTTCTATTTTGTTTATTTTAAGGCGAAAAGTAAATTGAGGCCAACAGCTTTCAACGTTCTCGAGTTAATCTTATGGATAACATTTCATTTGATCAGATGATTACTTAAACATATGTTCATTAACAGAGATAGTTCATTAAGTTCATGTTAGAATGCAGCACATGCAACTGTTTTATTACCTGGTGTTTGCCTTTATGTTTACGCATATTTTCCGCGAGGGAGGCTCTCTTAATTAATAAATTACGATGGTCTCGGTAATTGGACTGGCAGGGTTGCGTTAAACTGTCGATTGTTATTCCCCGATGATTTATTGTAACACACGGCCTATAACACGTTATAAAATTACGAAACACTAAACTTGGCTACTCCAGTTGTTTGATTAGATAAGGTCTGTTAGCCGGTGATAAAACTAGGGCGTGTATGTCGAAATCTCTGGCATTGATTCTCACAGAAAAATAGGAAATTCTGACAATACAGTGATATGCCTAAATCTTATCAACAAGGGAGCGTTTCCTTGAGAACTGTTTCTGCGATTATTTTTAATGTGAAAAATAAACTAAAACCTCATTCTTAGGCACATTTCAAGATACTTGTTTCGTTTAGCTTTGCTCGATCGTACGATGTCTGAAGAAAATCGCTCGCTACGCACATAATTTCAATTTTAATATCGATTTGTAAATATTACTCGAATTTTTGTCACTATGAATATTCATAAGTCAAGCCATTGTACTGCATTTCTAATCAAAGATATTTGCGGTTCAAAACTACAATGCGGAATGCAGCTGCTTTGGTGACGTGATGGTAGCGAATTTGAAACAATCATTTTCAAATATGAATTCGCCATTAAATTCACTGTAGAATTAAATTTACACTTTCAACTTTAAAATGAATAGTCTACTTCTGCTTTCAGACTAGTTTTCTTGTTTTCAAAGGAATTTGGAATTTTAATTTATTTTATAAATTTTAACGCTATTACAATGGTGAAATCAATTTTGAAAAAAGCGCAAAATAAAAAAATACGATCTTTTTAAGATTTCAAAATGTTTGCTGGGTTAAAAAGCTTTTCCAAGCTATTACCTGTATCGATACACACGCACGAGCAAGCAAGCGCACGCGCACACACACACGCGCGCGCGCGCACGCACATATATATATCACACGCACGCGTACGCACCACACACGCGCGCTCGCTCGCACACGCACGCACGCGTGCACCTCAGACAGACAAATGCTTTTAAAGATTACAAACTTCTTCCGGAAGCGCAAAGTCGCAAACTGGAAAGAGAGGAGGCGGTAACAAAGGGGCTTATAATTAAACCTAAAATCAGATCTTCAAGGGATAGAACCTTAGGTGCGAGAAACATTACCCTTGTAGAGTTTTGATGACAGGAACCGTACTCCATGACTGAAGGGTTGTTAGTCAGGAACATTCATATCCCGAGAGGAAAATTCAGAAAAACTATAGGAATCAGTAGCCTATAGACTACTGTGATGGGCGTGCACTGGAAGGAATAAGAATGTACCACAGAAATACCATGTATATTTTATACAGGAAGAAAGAGGAAACTGCAGGCCACATAATTTACGATTGTAAAGCTCTTGTCAACAGAAGGATCTGGCTTCCAGGATCCGGAAGACTTCAGCAGAACTCCCAGCGGAAATTAGTGAATAGCAAAAACTCACTGAAGGTACTAATCTACAGAATTAAAATCCAAGAAGGTTAGTTACACATCTCGGTGTCAGGCGCAACCAAACCCAATAACCTTGGGAACTAAATCTAATCTAAAACACACATTACTTAACATTAACATAATTAATGGGGTTTTGTTTTCATACTTTAATCCTTATTTCAGTTTTTAGTTTAAAATATTTTTTTAAACAATTTCTTTGCTATCACCCAGGTACACTCCCCAAAAAAAATGGTTCACACTAAATTTTAACGCCCGCAGTTAAAAACTAACTCTATTTTAACTCTTCGGAGTGGAATTTTTTGCACTAGGATAAACCATCCTGCTTTCTCCAAAACCTAAGTTAAACTTGTATACCAAATTTCAGCTCTTAACGTCTTTTGGATCTGGGGATACAGAAATAAAAATATAAAGATAGTTTTTTACCTGATTTTAACCCTTTAAGAAAAAAATTTTTTGAAACTGTTTCTTAACAAACATTTATACAAATTTACAAAATTATACCAAATTTGGAGTTCGTATACCAATTTTGCAATTTTTGACAGGTATTATCTCGCATAATATTCTTGAACCATTCATTTAGTTTTCATTATTGACTAGTCTCCAGTTAAGATACGCCAGCTTCATTTAAAACTGTCTTTTATTCTCTTCACAATAATTTCCCACAAAACCTCACATCCAATGTCAATATTAAACTGTATTTAATGAAGGAGATGCGGTTGAAAGCATGTCATTGCTGTACAATGGAACAATCACAGATGCATGTAATTGTCTTGTATCTTCTCATTCCGCTTTATTCATTGCTTCCTCAATGGCACACAGATTATATAATGACTGTAACAATGAAAGAGAACATTCAATGTGAAAACTTTGTTCGATATAATATCTAGCAAATAAATAAATGTACATGCATACTCGTATAGCATATGCGTATATAAAAAGCCAGTGTTTACTGTATCTCAAGGCCTACGGTATTGAAATTGTGGACAGTAACTGGTGTAATTGTGCAGTAAGGTTAGGATTTTTAAAAAAACATCTTTTAAGAAAATGGCTTCTTTCTAAAATATGAAAATCTCGATTTTTGTAACATTTGTCCGATTTTCACGGAAGTATGGCTTAACGCATTTCAATGAAACTTGTTTCATCGTTACACTTAACTATGACAAGATGAAACATAACCTAAAAGTTATTATTATAGCATATCAGCTGTTCAATGAAATCGACTAGTCGTTACGAATTAATATAAAAGAACTGATTTTTTAATATAGCCTACCACAGCTAATTTTTAACAACATAACCCTACAACGTATAATAGCCTATCATCTGTTCGATGAAATCAGCTGATCGTTACTTACTAATATACAACTGATCTTCTACAATAACTACCAATATAAATTTGTGCACTCGCATCACGCGACGGGCAAAATCCATCACAACCAGACCTGAAACGTGAATTCATGAAATGTGATACATGTTAAAAACATCAGACCGATTTTTGAACTGAAAACGTCTTTAGTCGAGCCTAATACTTTTTTGTATAAGGAAAACAATTGAATTTTGCAATGGCACGAATAACATGTAAACAACTTTGTTATTGAACAAAAATTAAAAAATCTTTAACGTGTTTTCTCTTCTTTTTATTTTAATTACGATAATTTGTTCGAAAACACAACACATGATTTTTATTTTTAACTGTTTTACAGTGTAGAACCCACAATCTAATATCACCACATTTATAAATGTTCATTAAACAATATTTTACAAAAATTTAATTAACAATTCATTTGATATATTTACATCGGTCTTCGTAGTTTCCGTAGAGTAGTGGTTATCACGTGCGCAAGGTCATCGGTTCAATCTCGGGCGAAAATATAGGAAATTTTAATTATAATTAATTCAATGTGAGACTTGCGACGCGCAAAGTATACCATAACCACCAATATAAATTTGTGCACTCACATCACAACCAGCTCTAAAACATAATACATGTTAAATAACGTCAAGTTTACAGTCACATAATTAGTATTCTTGTAATGAATATTAATTCTATCAAAGAGTTGTTCCCTATATTCGTAGCTAGGTGCTTTCTACTTATGAAACTAAGGGACATAAGTTCAAATCTTGCTACTGACATTAACTTTTTTTTTACATTTAATATTTATTTGTTTATAAATTACGTGTATATGTAAATTCAAAAATAAATATTTAAATTACAATTAACGCCATTAAACTACATACCAATCTACTTAGTACAAAATTGTTTACAGCAATACAGTTAAATATATATTGTACATTGTATGTAAATTAAGTTCTTACATAAATATTAAAGTTATTAAGGCACGCCGTTGCACTACATGCCTAGCCCATCATTAGAGCATTAACAGATAGATTTATTGTAAAATAGTGATGGTTTAACCGCTATTATCTAAATTGCGAAAAAATCCACTTGATATTTTAAATTACTTTACAAATTGGAAACGTATTGACTCCAAACGTTGACTCCAAGTGATTCAAGTAAAGGAAAACAAAATCGAAGAGTCTTTTCATTTTATGGCCTACAGTCGGTGAAACCTTATTAGTCCGTAATGTAGTAATGGCCGCGTTAGGACTTCCTCTTTACAATAACCAATGAATATGTACTGTTCTTCAAGCGGTCAAACCTTGTAAGGCCTAAGGTGCTTCATTCAATTTGCTACTTCCGGTTGAAAAGATGACGTCACCAGCCTATCATGGTAATTAGGTTCGTTAACTGTCTTGTTACCAACTAATAAACGACAACAAATTTCTGCATCAGTTTGACGGTAATTAAGGAAACGGGGAAATTCTGTTTAATTTCTTATCCTAACCGTTTGAAACCCTGTAATCAGCGCTAAAATCTACGCGTGATAGCATTTCAAACCTCAATTTATCTTGAAAATTCAAAAATAAACCTTGACCGTCAACAATTTTAAGATTAAAAAAAACGATTTTTTAAAAAGATTAAGAATGTCAGCCGTTCTGAAACGGTCGAAGTGATTTTACTGAAAAATGAATTTCCCCAATCAATTTTTATTGCCAAAAAAGACATAAATTACCACTTAAAAGTTTATAATTGCACTGAAAATACGAAAATGTATGCAGATTTTAACGTTGATGGATACGATGATGGAATCAGATTTTCAAAAAAACTGTAATTAAAAAAAATTATGGATTTTACGAGATTTAAAATTTCCACCATTTTGAAACTGGTAAACAAATTTTGCTGGGTAACTACCTTTTTCAAGCTGCATATTACCAAAATTAATTTGTATACCAAGTATGAATCAAATCCGACAAAAATCGGAAACGTAAGCTCGTTAAAAAGAACCACATACCTATCTTGTATAGGCAACATCCAGGAATGGTGCAACAGGGAGAATGGGTAGGTGGACTTCTACCTCCCACAGGTCTAACCGGGCACGGTTGCTTCCGAGCTTACTTATACCATTTCAGGTTGGAAACAGACTCGGCTTGTTCCCTCTGTCTTCAAGCAGTGGAGGAATTTGCAGGTCACGTATTTTTCCGGTGTACGAGGACAGGATGAAACTGCAAACATTTCTGCGCGGGAGCATTATACCGGAAAATCTGGTTGCGATAATTATGACTTCAGAGGCCAACTGGAGGGCCATTGCAGGATTCGCCGCAATGGTCATGAAGAGGCTTGGGGCTGAAGATCAAGAAAGGAGAACCAACGCTGTAGACGAGTAGGCGGACAGCCAGTCCACCTCCCCACGAAGTAATGCGTGCAGTGGTTCCGTGAGGGAGGTTTGCAGAAGAAGAATACTTTAGTAGTTTTTTAGTGGGTAGCAATATCTCTTAACTTCAGTTTGAACTTGAGCCCACACTCTGGGTAGTGAAGGACCCTACCCCAGGTCGTATATAAAAGATGTTTTCACCTTTTTTGGCATTGCAAAACACACACGCGCGCGCATTCCTTAAAAAAACTAGAGGTCAAGCTCAGCCGATTTTTTAAATGAGCGCCCATCTAGACAATTACATCACTTTATTAATGGGCATTAAAAATTTTTGAAGATGCGTTGAAGATACAAGTATTCTCAATTTTGGTCCAATTTGAGTCAAAATTAATTTTTACAATAGCTATTTTTAAGTTTCTTTTCTCGTTTCAAAATGGCTTTCATTCCAAAACCTTAAAACCCCTAACATCTTTAAAGCACTTTTTTGAAAATTCAATTTTACCATCCCTAATTAGACTTTCAGTTGCATAAAATTAGCCTTTAAAATTTTCCAAATTCCGCTGAAAATACGAAAACTAACTGACATGTACTGTTTACAAACTCGCTTCCGTCGCGTCTGCGAAACAGTTGCGTGCAACGGTTACTAATCTTCACCAGCCTTATGAATAAGTAGGTCGGTTATATTTTATTACCTGCCACGTGACGGTAGAAGCACGGAATAACTTTGTGCACTGATAAAAATATTTCATTGCGCATAATGGGGGCAATTTATGTTTATGTTCGTGTCGACTGCTTCCGCCAGCGTTCCTTAGCGTACAACGGCCGATTGTTAAAAAGTAATACACGCACCTGTTGGTACTTCAAACTGTTGCGCTCAAACAGAAAGAAAACAACCCTGCGAGATCTCTCGGCTTATTGCTCACGATAGAATAGCCGATGGCACTTTAATTGCTTTGAAATTTGATATATTAACTATTGTACATGCAAGTCAAACACACTGAAGTTTTTAAAACAAAAACTCAGTGTTAAGTCCACTGCACCCAGTACGGGGTGCAGACTAACTGCACCTATTGAGAAGATTTAGATGTCCCTCGCGGTATCCGAATCTAACAAACACTTACACTTACTGTTGTAACACTACACTTACGACTTTAACACTTTACACTCACACTACATTTAGGGAGGCGATAATAGCCTCAATGTGCTTTTCGCCTTAAAATAACAAAAATAAATAAAAATAAATCCACTGCATAGTTTTATCACTGACGACATGTCATTGAGAGATACATTAAGCTACAGAGATACAAACGTAAGACGGGCGAAAATCGCCTGACCACTAATTACGCTGTATTTCATATGGGAGCTTTCAAATAAGACGCCGGGTTGTGCCGAGCGATTTTGAACAATCCTGTCTCCCGCTGCTACAAGCGGATTCTGCGTGCGTTTTGTCCCGGCCAGTGAGTGTACGTAATATCGTATCACTTGATTTTTGTTCATTTATAAAAAGTGATATTATTGTAACAATTAGTATTGATGTTGAATTGCTAATTAGTGCTATTCAAGAAAGAGCTCCATTGTGGGATCAATAAAAAAAAAAAAAAAAATCGAAGTTCCTCGTATAGATTTGCGATCTGTCCGCTTTTCTCGTGAGACTGTGAGTCCAATATCGCCTTATTTGTCCCACATACTCGTCATCAAGGTTGATGACATTATTACACTACGTTGCAACTGAGACTGCTAGGAAGGATAAAAGCACCTCTCACTACAAGTCTGGAGTGCGAATCGGCGTCAGTGCGAACGAATCGCAGATTTTGCTCGGCTCGGCTTTGGTATGTAGGGCGCCTTAGACGCAGGAAATGAGACTGCGAATTGACCCAAAACCTGCATGCGGAGTATCTTATGTCTCCCAATGGATTTCCAGGAACACCAAAGGATTGGATTGGGAAGGTTGAACGAGGGTGCACAATAAGCTACATAGCTGAGTGGCAAAACCAGAATCAATGGAAGTCTTGGCCCTCTAGTAGAAAAAATCCCTGCTTCTGTTCTTAGCACTTAGCAGTAAACAGTTGTGATTGTTCTTCTGCTATCTGCTCCTTGCACTTTGTCTTACAAGGAAATTTACGCAAGCAAAGTGATAATAATGAAAGTGAATTCGCAAAGAATTCTGAAAATTAGGTGAAATAAAAGTTAGACTATTAACTTTATCAATTAAAAAAACATATTGTTTATTTTATTATAACTAATAATTAAAGTCTAATTGTTCTATTTTCTAATAATTAAATAGATGAAAAGCTTATTTTTACTTTTATTAATTAGGCACAATCATAAATTCAGGTGTTTAAACCAATGATTAAAAATATTATATTAATTATTTTATGAATTTGATGATGTATATTTGTTAAATTTTTATTTATTGTTGTTTCCAATTGACTACCGTGAAAATATTTATAAACTTTTTCCTATTATTTATTAACATGCTTTTAATTAGTTTTAACCAAATCATTTCTGATCTATTTAATTTTTTTGCCGATACATAATTATTATTTTACGTACGATAGTTCGATAATTTTATGTAGGCTGTATTTTTCCTCAATAAAGAATATATCGTCTGCACTTATTTTAATAATTTTATAAAATAAATCTCCATGTATATTTCAACTTTTCTTTAATAATAAGTATTAAAAAAAATGGTACAGTCATTGGGACAAAAGCGTTAGTTTCTTTATATATATATATATAACGTCTCGGGAATATAGAAAATATAAATATAAGATATTTAACATCTCGAGAATATAAGAAAAACCAAATCAAATGCACGTGTTATTACTGAATATAAACCGTTTATCATTGAACTGTTGCTGCTGGCAATATACACATTATTACATGCGCGCGCGACGAGAATATGAGAAGAAGAAAAGAGAGAGAGAGAGAGAGAGAGAGAGAGAGAGAGAGAGAGAGAGAGAGAAGAAAGAAAGAAATAGAAGCAAACACGTTGTATATACCTACAGGAACAAAACTTACACACGTGCGCGACCAACTCCGTCGGAACCGGCAGACGAAAGAAAGAAGAAGAGCTGAAAACTGGAGGGGGTCTGTGTAATATTTCCCCTACTCGCATTACTAACACTTCGTAAGTCTACTCGATGAAACCGAAAGAGGTAGGAACTGCTTGCACTGGAGCAAATATAAATAAGGAGGTAAGGATCTAAGTGGGTAGGCTCAGCGGTAAACCAGGAGAAAAGTTAATACCAATATAAAATATTCGCAGGTTAATTTATAAAAGAGATGAAAATAACATAATAATTAGTGACTATGTAAGCAAAGCTACTGTACGGAAGTCATAAGCTACTCAGATACAAACTTAATTAAACTAACTACTTAGTTTTACAATAAAAAAACTGTAACGCTCCTCAACTTGCCATTGAATGTTGAACGCGATCCTCCACAGAACAATGAGAAAACATACGCTTTACCTACACGAGTAACGCTAAACGAAACACATCACTTATACGAGGTAGGGTCAAACAGTTCCCGGAATTGGTCAGTAAAAATTTGTTATAATATTTTAACCTTATTTTCCTTCAACACTCTTACTGCATGTACACATGTTTTCCACCTTTCATACAATTGTTAAAAACACTCCTAAAAAAATTTTTTGAAATTTTGTTTCGCATTTTCCATCATCTCTTGATTATCAGCAAAACGATATCCCTTCAATGTCAAATTCAGTCATGAAAACAGGTAAAAATCCGGTGGTGCAAGGTCGGGGAATAGAGAGGGTGTTCCAGAGTGGTAACATTGCGCTTGGCAAGGTATTGTTTCACCATTAGCAATCAATGTGACGGTGTATTGTCATGCAACAAAAACCAATCGTTCCTTGCCCATTTTTCAGGTCGTTTCATCTAACTGCATCCGTAGCCGTTTCTCCTTGTACAATTCTTTGTACAACTGTTTCCCTTCAGGAATAAATTCGTAGTGAATCAAGCTGTGGTAATAAAAAAAAACTCTCCAACACCACTTTACTCCGGCTATGTCCAAGCGAAAGTTTTCCTTTCTTGGTGATGTTTTTGATTTCCATTCAGCAAAATGGCGTTTCGTCTGAGAATCGTAAAAGAAGCACCATGTTTTACTATCGGATGTTCACCTGTTTCGACGACTGAAAATGACGTTAAAGGGCCATTGTTTTTCTGAGGTGATGGAAAATGCGACAAAACGGCTAAACGAAATTTCTAAAATTGGCTTTCAGAATTGTTTCCAACAATCGCATGAACTTTGAAAGAAGTGTTTATATATCCTACAGGAGGAGAATATTTTCAATAAATTTCCATTGACCTATTCCGGGAACTTCTTGATCCTGTCTTTATAAGTAAACATATACGTTTGATCTTTAGTTTAAAAGCACTTTGGGGGACTCGGTGGTCGATGTGCCTAAAGCATCGGTCAGTTCGCTACGTCTCTGAAATGCGCATCTTGAGGTCCTTAGTTCTAGCCGCGTACGCCTTTCCCTTACCTGACTAATACTGATTTCTCGTCCTCATTAGTTTAACTGGCACAAAGTAAGGACGTTAACACTTGTACTGTAACGCCTGCGAGCGTGTTTAAAACAAGTAACAGGGCACAATAAAATTACAATTCCCAGCGGTGGTTCACCGTGGCGCCGTCTAGCGTACCATACAAATCAGAAGCGAAAATTTAAATCTCGTCCATCAAAAGACCATTAAAAATACATGAACTGTCTCGTTTTGGCGCTATAACTATCCCAGAAATGTTCCAGCCCAATACAGCGGTGTCATCGTTCCAATAAAACAGCGTTGTCGAGTGAAGGACGTAGACTTTTATCGTTTGGCGGCGTTGCCAAATGGGCAAGTTACCGGCAATAATTCCACTCCGAGCAAATAATCGTTGAAACTATGATTCAAAATTGCTTAATTAAAATTTAATTTGTTTACACGTATGTTTAACGTCACGGTATCAAACGTGGGAAGATTGGAATATCTTAAATTACGTTTGAATGTGATAGTTCCTACGCATAACGATTAAACTAAGTAGGCTACTATTTCTTTTAAAAATACGTTTTTATCTTCTCTTATGATAACGTACTATATAAGAAATATGAAGAGTTTTTTTTAATTTTATTTTTTAACCTCTTCGTCCCAACTAGATGACGCACTTCCAGTAGTACTGCGAGCCCATCATGGTTGCATTGTCCATGTGTACACTTTATTTTAAAACATTTGTTTTGTGTATTACTTTACAGTTAGCAGTGAAGCAGTTTTTGTGGAATTATATAACATATTTCTTGAGATATGTTACATTTCCTATTTTTTTTTTTTTTTTTTTTTTTTTTTTTTTTTTTTTTTTTTTTTGTAGTCGAGAGAACTTTTGAAAAGTTTATGACGTCCGCCCTCCTGCGACCCACCTGAATTGTTCCCGTCACCCACATTATGTCTAAGTTGTTCTGAGACATCTACTGGAAAATAATAAAGTAATGCCAATTCTAGTGGGACAACAATATACCTATTGTTGCAAATCCATCAATAATATGCTGAAACCAAGTATCAAGAAGGCATAGGATATTGACTAAATAAAACTCTTCGCGTTGTTCAGTCGAGCAACATGTGACTGACGTTCCCCAGGGCTCAGACCCTTGCACTTGTTATTTACGGTTGATGACTTGCGTTTAAATGCAGACGATAATACAATTTTTCAACGGAACAAACATTCAAAACGAAATAAAGAATTGTTAGTATGTTTTGCTTTGCCACAGTTAATAAAAAATTAGCACAAGACTGGCTGACTGCTAACAAATTAATCTTGAATGAATGTACAACTGTTTGACTTTCTTCACAATGAAAAACCTAGCACAATAGAAACACTACTAAATGTTTAGGGTTTTACCTTGATTCAACCCTCAGCTGGAGACCGCTTATAGCCTATAAATTGAAAACAAAACTAAGCAGCAGAATAGTGTTTTAAAACGCTGCGTGGAGAATTGGGCCAGGGCGGAATTCGACAGGCATATTTTGGTTTTTTTCAAGCCACATGTGTCGTATAACTTGATAGTGTGGGTTGGATTTAGCTATGCGAATATTTTTAACCCAAAAGAAAACTGTCAAATTCATAGCTGGAAGTGGACACACACACACACACACACACACACACACACACACACACACACACACAAGATTTTTGTTTTTATTAAGGTTCAAAGTTACGAGTCATCTCTTAAAAGAAAAACAAAAAAACTGTAATATAAAAATGTAGAATACGATACAATATAAAATAATCGCCACATGCAACTGCCTCGCTGACGTAATAGAAGCGAATTTTCGAAAGTATTTTTATATATCTTATTCTTTTTTAAATTCCCATTTCACCAACAAAATCTTCATTTCAATATATTAGCAATTTAAACTTTCAACACTGGAAATAAGAAAATGAATATATATATATATATATATATATATATATATATATATATATATTATTATTATTATTTGCGCATAGACCCTGTTGGATCACGCAAAGCACTCCGACTCATGTCTTGTTCCTTCTAATCGGAGACACCTCCCTCATCCTGTCCCCATGGATCCTCTTCCGCTCCTCCGTCCATTTTACCCCTGCTCTCTTTGGGATTTCATTCTCTGGGACCTTCCAACCGAGCATCTTTCTCCTGTATGCGCGCCTGTCTTCAACATCTGTTGAGTCTATTCCTGCGTCATGTAGGTTTATTCTGACTTGTGCGATCCACGACGTTGTTGATACTTGTATATACTTCCACCTTGTATATACTTGTTGTTGATCCACCTTGTATATACTTAAGGATTCTGTTGGCAAGTCTCGTTGTTGGGAGTCTACTGATGTGTCCATAGAACCGAAGCCTCCTTCTTCTGATATCTGCTGCCAGGTTCGATATCTTCTCTGTGGTCTTCCGGGAGTGCAACCTGTATCCATCTTCTGTTAATCTCGGGCCAAGGATCTTCCTCAAGATTTTGCGTTCTACCTTCAAAATACCTTATATATATATATATATATATATATATATATATATATATATATATATATATATGTGTGTGTGTGTGTGTGTGTGTGTGTGTGTGTGTGTGTGTGTGTGTGTAATTTCATGTTTATTAAAAGTAATTTTGTTTGCCTAACTTAAACCTGGCTTTGATAAAAACTCGAAAAAGTACTAAATCGCACTCATAGCTATCTACTGAAGGCATATAGACTGATTAAATATCGTAACGTTTCCTCTTAATTCCCCATGACTTTTTGAAATACTGTATTACAAATGAGAAAAACTGCTGCTTATGTTCCTCTTAACTTTTTCTTTTAAACCTACAACTTTTGTATTTACTTTTAGCTGAGGTCTGCGTTTAGTTAATAAGTATATATATATATATATATATATATATATATATATATATATATATATATATATATATATATATACCGGCACGTCCAGTAATTCGGCGTCCAGTAAAAAAATCATCGGTTCTTCTTAAAAATTCACTGGTTCATCGGTGTTCTTAAAAAAAAAAAGTAGAATCGAAGGTCGACAACCCCGAGTGTGTGTAAAGTAAACGAAAAACATTGAAATTCGGAGAGTTTCCGGAAATCGAAAAAAAGCACTTTTTCCTGAAAGACACAGGCATACACTAATTTTTATACTTGAGAAAGCAAAGGTATTTTGCAAAAAAGCGTTACGAAAAAAGATGATTGTAAAGATAGTGACGGGTAGCCCTTAAAGATAGTGCGATGTTAATGTTGTTCTCCGTACATACAGAAGTTTAATGAATCAGTAAATAATTTAGGTTTAGGTCCGAATGAAATTTACAACGCGGAAGAAAGCGGTTTATTTTGGCGGATGATTCTACAAAAAACTTTCGCTCATATGTATTATATAGACTACTGTAATGTACATAGAGTAGTTTTAATGTTTTTCGGGCAATTTTAAGTTTTTCAGTTTGGTCTAATGTTTTTTTCAATAATAATTACATTTTAAACTCGATAAAAATAAATGTGTTTGTATTTGATTTGTAATTACTTTTTCTCAGTATGCATACTAATTTACTATAATTTTTTGTCCTTTCCAATAATTCTTCGTTTTCGGTAATCGAGCAGTAGCGATGTCCGATATACGCCTGGTTGCCGAATGTCTACACGAACCTTCAAAAAGTAATTATCTAGAGATCAGAATCAGTGTTCATTTCAAGGTTCCCGGTCTGAGTCTTACCTTGATGATAGCTCATTTTTCCATTGGAAATTCGCTAAAAAGTTTAGTCTGCTACATTCATACAATAAATTGTAAACATTGTGTTCAAAGTAAAAGTAAAAGTAAAATGTGTGTGTGTGTGTGTTTTCACCGAAACTTTCTTTATACCGTGAAAAAATAAAAACACACAGTTCCAGACTTGCATAAGGAAATCGTGCCATTGCAGAGACGCGATGCGACGCGATAAGAAATATTTGCTTGCCGAGATGCTGTGCCCCCGCCCTCTGGGCTCTGGATGCCAAAGATAACCCTTGTGTTCGGCCTAATTTGTCGCAACACCTTCGTTGTCGTAGGTTAGCGGTGACCTTGGCACAACTTCGTTCTATTTATAGAATCCCATGTGCTTGCTATGTAAAACACAGGCGGTCCTACCACAGTAAATCTTAATTACTTTTTGAGAAATTGTATAATAAATTATAACCATTGGGCCTGAAATTTCGCACTATGACAGTTTTAAGTAAACACAGCCTTTTAAATAAGAGTGGTCATTGGGATGAGGGAGGTAGTTGGAAGGAAGGGAAAACATGTTTAAAAAATAAATCGAAGAACAATCGGTTTGAAATAATAATCACTAATTTATGAGTCATAGTAGTATATGCATTTCAATACAGATAATTGTTTTTATAGAAATTTTGACAGGGCATTACAATACCTCGTTTTAAACGATATTTTATGTAAGAATGTAATCTTCTTGTACTTTTTGTATTTCATTTTCTTTAATAGATACAAACATAAAGTGCGCAATAATCTGAAACTGTACTTCACAAAGTCCACTATAACCTCTAAATGCATTTTGACATTTTAATTGTACTTCGTATTTTACAATGTCCTTATTAACAATAGATAAATGCACGATGGAAGGAAAAATCAAAAACATATTTGTGTAAAAACAGTGTTAAAAACATGTGTTTGGTATTCAAAATGCTTGTCCCGGCTTGTACTATAGGGAACTGTCTGTCAGTAGAGCCACATAACCTATAAATTTAATGACGTTTAAGTAAATATTGAAATTGTTCTACGTACGTTATGCAAATATGTGGTATTTTAAAAATTGTCAATTCGTGATTAATAAAAAATTAGTTTCGTAAACTATACACAATATTGTCTGATTTGTGATGCCGCGCATGCACATCCATGATGCCGTTTTGCATACGACAGTTAAAATTGTCTTTTATTTTCCACAAACAGTAAGTTTTAGCGCAAAATGGTTTTGCAATGTTAGAAGACCGTTAAAATCTCATTTATGTCTGTACGTATAGTATATGCTGAGAAAAAGGGATGTTGACTCGAGAAATATATATATATGATTTACTTATGTGCAACACTTAAACAATAAAACGAAACTAAGAACGATGACAAAACAAATATTAACTGGTAGACTGATTAAATTGTTTTTCTTTAATATCATTTAATTCTTCCGGTTGATTATACTTCCGGTTGAACATACTGTAGACTATTTATAAATAATCACGGCACGCAGCTGGCTCGCTGACGTGATGGAAACGGATTCTAAATATTAGACTATTTGTTTTGTTATTAAAATCATTTCAAAATCTGATTTCACCACCGTTATCACCATTAAAATCTAAATAAATTAGCATTTTAAAATTTGAAGAAAATGTATCATGACAGCAGTTGAATTCAATTTTTTTATTTCAAAGGATTTTCAAAACTTGAAATTTATGCTAATTTATGCAGATTTTTACGCTGATTAAGATGGCGAAATTAGAAAAAATATGTGAGAAAAATGTATCCAGCTCTATAAGATTTGAAACAACCACCATTTTAAAACTGTTGAACAAATTTTGCTGAGTGATCAACTTGTCCAAGGTATTACCAAAATATTTTTTCTTGGCAAGTTTGAATCAAGTTTTCGATAGGAAAATGAGCTCATGAGCGCTGATTCTGGGCCTCTGTAACGGATAATATGGAATGAACGAGCAAACGAATTTCATCTCTCTATTTATGTCTCTTTCTTTTACTTCCTCCTTTTCTATAACAATACAGCGTATTATATGAAAGCGTTGTGTTGCTTTGGTTTCGGTATTTTTCTTCCTGTAACTTATTATAGCCTATCAGCTTTTCAATGAAATCAGCTGATCGTTACGTATTAATATAAAACAACTGATCTTTTACTCTAACTACAGTAAATAATGAGACATACGAATAAAACCAAAGGAAATACTTAAAATAAAAGGTTTTGTTTCAAATAAAATGAAGAAGCAAAAGCATTTCCTTCATTCCATACGAATACACGTGTACTTTTTAAAATATTTCCTTCCATCACGCCAGCTATACAGCTGCGTGTCGCGATTATTTTCTTTCTACTTTAGAAATGCTAGCAAAACAACCCTCGCCGTTACCCCATGCACCGATAAGGCAAACAATCACAAAAGCCCTCAGTAGCATTACATAAACCGTAACAAATTAACCACTATCTAGTTAGTACTTTTAATTCACAGCGACCCTCAAGTCGGATTTATGATTCGAGGTTACAGTACTTCTAAATCCTTGAATCTTTGTTTAAACAAGCAGTAGCATAAGGCAAGTCGCGTGTAGAAGGTGTTCGTGGCTTAGTTTATCAAATGAAAGGAAGAGATTAAATAAAGGAGTCCATCAAAGGGGCGGATAAGGATCGGCATTGTGTTCACGCGAGGGTTGTTTTTGATTAACTACAACCAGGCTTACACCCCTACGCCTACTTATACCCTTCCAAGGTTTCAAGCTTTCGCGAACTCGATATTTCTCCTCATTGTTAGTGGCTGAGCCTATTAAGCCGATAATTTACTGGTGATCAAATTCAATGACTCTTAGACTGCAACGAATTAATGTTTCTTTTTTTAGAGTTACCAGGGGGCGTGTGCTAAACTACGCACTATGACAGTTTTAAATAAACACAGCCTTTTTAATAACAGTAGTCGTTAGTAGTGAAGGTAGTAGTTGGAAGGAAAAGAAAAAATGTTAAAAAAATAAATCGAAAAATTATCGGTTTGAAATAATAATCACAGATTTATGAGTCATGGTAGTATATACATTTCAATATAGATAATTGTTTTTTTATAGAAATTTTATCAGGGCATTACAATACCTTGAAGTAAACGATATTTCATGTCAGAATGTAATCTTCTTGTACTTTTTGTATTTAATTTTTTTAATGATTTAGCTGATTGATTTTGCCCGGTTGATTTAGTTAACCTTGAAAAGGCTACATAAAATTGTCCGAGAGTAAAGACGGCATTTGGTAAATACAATCCTTCTCTTTGAAGTGTTTGTCCCTGCGACTTGTTTATAGTGATAGCAAACGCAATTTTAATAGGTAACTATCGTCTAGACAATTGAAAAAAGGCATGTTTGATAACCTCTAACGGTATTTTGACGTTTTTATTGCACTTCGTGTTTTATGATTTACGTATTAACAATAGATAAATACAAAATGGAAGGCGAAATCACAAATAGGCTATATTTGTGTAAAAACAGTGTCCA
The DNA here is from genome assembly GCA_022606455.1 of Callitettix versicolor. Taxonomy (NCBI): domain Eukaryota; kingdom Metazoa; phylum Arthropoda; class Insecta; order Hemiptera; family Cercopidae; genus Callitettix; species Callitettix versicolor. The sequence continues at coordinate 40,309,189 of CM040189.1, read as the reverse complement.
AAACATGTGTTTGATATTCAAAATGCTTGTCCATGCTTGTACGACCGGCAGGTATTGTCACTAGGGCTACATAACCTATAAGTTTAATGACTTTTAAGTAAATACTGAAATTGTTCTAAGCACGTTATGCAAAGCAAAAAAGGCATTTTTAATGGAATTGTCTACTCGTGATTAATAAGTTATCTTTGTAAAATATACAAAATATTGTCCGATTTGTGATGCTGCACATGCGCATCCATAATGCCGTTTTTCCTATGACAGTTAAAAGTTTCTTTTATGTTAAAATTTTCCACAAACAGTAAGTTTTAGCGCAAAATCGTTTTGCAATGTCAGAAGCCGGTTAAAAAAAATCTTTTTAAGATACCTCATTTATGCCTGTACGAATAGTATGTGCTGAGAAAAAAGGAAGTTGACTCGAGAAATAATATATATTATTAGTGAATTTTCGCTGTGAGGTGCGTTATCAAAGCGGCAATCATTGTAAGACCTAGTCCCGGATCCATGAAATGAGCTTCGTTTCTGACCTTCAGATCACTTTTCGTAAGGACTTGAATAAATTATAATATCATAGCGCTCTACTCGTATTTCCCCGCAGAGGGGTGCAGGCTAGCTGCACCCATTGAGAGGATTTAGACGTCCCTCGCGGTACCCGAGTCTAACACACACTTACACTTACAACACTACACTTACGACTTTAACACTTTACACTCACACTTGCATTTAGGGAGGCGATTATAGCCTTAATGTGCTTTTCGCCTTAAAATAACAACAACAACAAATCTACTCGTATTTGAGGCGGAATGCGCCGAAACGGCTCTCCGGTACTTTTATAGGAAAAAAATTACGATAATTAAAAACATTTATTTAATCACATATTACAGTAGAGTCGCACTAATGCGGACCCCGCTAGTCCGGACATTCGGTTAATCCGGACGAATCTAAAAAAAATAAGATAAAAAAGAATGTTGTGACAGAAAAAGAACAAAATACAATTCTAAGGCAAATATAACAACTTGCCCTCAGTTTTTGGAGATCTTACCACCAGTTTTTTCTATCACTGTCTGTTTTCGGAGAACAGACTCACTCTATACCCACGAGTTATTTTATTTTGTTTCCTTCAGTCGATGCTTACTAGGCTGGTGACAGGAACTCGTGAGATTACAATACATACAGTATTTCATTCAATGCTAGTGTCTTATTGTGTGCACTTATTAAGAGCTGCGAAACATAAGTGACAGTAACAATAGAGAAAAAACACCTATGAACATAAAAAGATTTTTTTTAATGATCAAGACTTTTCTTTTCCTACAAAAACTTGTTTTTCTTACATTTTATAGTTAATACTATTTAATATGGAATTTCGGTGATCCGAACAGGCTCCGTTCCTGTCAAATCCGGATTAGCGAGACTCTACTGTACTCTGTCGTTAGTGAGTGGGCCTGGCCTACTACTGGTTACACTTCACGTAAAAGAACTATTCGCAGGTAGTAACGATCGATTATATTGTGAGGCTAGGGTAGTTTGTTGTGCGTTACTATTGAGTACTTATCTGTAGCGGTTGGTAGTATGGCTTGAAACAGGGCTTTATTTTGACTAATCCTAAATTCTCCTACAGCAGATACTAAAAACAGTAAAACAGTTTCATGATTGTTTAAGTTGTCTACTCATCCAAAAAGGTTGTAAAAAATTTCAACATGTTTTCATCATAATTCTTGTCTCTTGACGGCTAATGCTGGATGGTGTCCAGTCATGAGCCAAGAGTTAACATTCTTAGCCGGGTTAAAGAGCCGAAGGGGAGGTGCATTGATCTTTACAAACAACAGGCCAGAGACTGTTGCAATATTCAGTGAGTGTGATAAAGAGGTTTATCTGTGAGAAACCTCTTCCACATTCACTTGACAATATAATCGAACTGACTGTTTCAACAGGGTGAGACATTTTGGAATATAGATACTGTCGGAATCCAGTAACTATTTGCCTTTCCCCCCGCAGGGAGATGTAGACTAG